>JAULKM010000008.1:17030586-17047298 GCA_032355605.1 Rubia tinctorum
TTATGATGTAAACCTACCTAAATCTAGCAATCTTCCAACAAAAAGATAACAAAAGAGATGTTAAATGCTTAAAAAAACACATGCATTTGACGTCTCATCAAAGACGCACGAGGTTGATTGAAAAAGGCTATCGTACCATGGCATGTTGATTCTCTGGACCAATTGGAAGAGAAAAGAGAATTAGAAGATGATTGTTGCCACTTGTTGGCGGGGGTTCAGGAGTAGAGGAATCATTATGATGAAGAACATGATTTTGTAGTTCATCCATCAGCGAAGTATGAGGTTTGGAAAGGAAGATTGAATGTAGGGACGTTCGATGTTCTCATGTAGAAGAGAGCGCTGTCAGGCACTTGAATTGCTTTCGAAGAAGCGGCACAAAGTGAATACGAGTCTTCATGGGGGGAGATTGCTAAGTCTCTGAATGTAAAGCTTAGGGTTTCTAAAGAAGCTTGGAAGGTTCGTGCCCGTTGCTTAGAGCAGTAGGTGGAGGATTTAAAGCGCGACTCAAAGACTTATACATACTCTCTATACCTATTGAGCATGCAGCTAGGTCATTCAGACTGTGGGCCAATTACTGACCGTAATTCATATTACGTGAAGCATATGCGATGCATGGAAGCTACTGGCAACATAGGATTAAGTGTATTTGCACATGCAGTGGAAGTTAGAAGAGATCCTCAAGGGGGAGGGTAATTAAGGGGAGGACTTGGGGTCTGAATGACCTAATTGTTGGCACTTGCACGGCAAATGTGTTACTAAACAATATTTCATTGAAACCGTATTATGAATTCAATTTATCTGCTTTCTCATGTAGGAACAAGAGTATTTGCAGATAGTATAGGCTTATTAGCCTATCATTAAAATTACTAAATATAAATAATCAAAATTAAAGTACCTAAAGCTTGCACGCAATGAGAATGCTGAATTCACAAGGGATTTACACTGCTAAGAAGAACTTAGACGAAAATTTGGACCAATATACTATGGTTGACACCAGAAAATAAAAGGAAATCCCAGACTTGGATAAGAATTTGCTCAATCCACCCTTTTGCTGTCTATAACTTAAAAATAATCATCCATTTTGCTGTCTATAACTCAAAAATAATCATAGGGAGAGGAAATAGCAATTCTGGGAAGCTAACTGGCTTGGAAATGAAGCAATTATAGACAAAATCCCTAATAACATTCCAATTCCTTTTCAGGATTGCTTAGTTAGCTTCTTCTGTGAAAACAGAAATTCGATAATAACATTCTTGGGGCCATTCTTGGCTACCAATGACATTCTTACTTTGCGGGTACAAAACACCTCTCAGCATGAAGACATGATCATATGGAAACCAACAATAAATGGAGTCCTATCCATTAAGGCAGTCTATCATCAACTTATACAAAAAAAGACAACAAGGCCAGTTCTAAAAGAGGTATGGAATAGGGTGATACCGGGTAAAATATGTGTATTTATTTGGAGATGATGTCCTCAATTTTACCATTTGATGATGTCCTCCATTTCTATGGTTTAGCATTCCTTTTGTATGTCCTTTGTGTTGCAACGATAGCGACTCCATTTCTCTTTTTTTAAACTCCTCCCATAACAATTTGCAAATTTGGACAATAGTTCACAATTTACTCATGATTCCTGATATGAATTTCATTACTGTTTGGGACAGAATTTCATTTTATTTTCACTTCCCAAACGGATCAAGAACACAAAAATCTTTAATCATGACTACTACTATTCATGTTTTATTGTACGTGTGGAAGAGAAGAAACAAGATTATCTAAGAAAACATGTACCTTAGTAATCATGAACTGATAAATCAAACCAAAGAGGCAATTTTTAGTGCATTATATGCTTTTCCTCTCGTGATTGATCCCCTGGTATCTGATATTTTGAAGATAAATGGTTTAGCCTTTTTTTCAGCAATAACATTGGATAAACCGAGTTTGGAGTATAAGACCAATGTTGATGCATATTTCCAAAATGGAAAATCATATCTAGGCTTAGTGATTTGAAACTCTACAGGAGACTTGGTATTTGCACAATTCAAGATGGATGATCACCTTTTGAAGATTAATAATTAATTCATTGTATTAGAGACTGTAGTTAATCTAGATAGGAATACAGTTGTAATTGTAAGTTACTTAATGAAAGAATTCTGTCACGAGCACTTTATCTTTACTTGTGTTGTTTTCCTGTTGGCAATACTTTCTGTGACCTCTTTTTGATTTAAATCAGGGGAATTTGCTCATGTTTTTTAAAATAAACACAAGTTTTAATGTAATCAGTATATATTGTAAAGTATTAAGTGCAGTACATTGAAAATTTAAAAAAGCTACAAAATTATGTGACATCTGTTGTGTATACTATAAGAGAGTACTAGTTGTAGGCTAACATATGCGTGTTTTAACAAAACATAAATGATTCATAAGGTAACTTATGTACCACCTCAGGGAAAAGTTTTTCTATTCATAAAAGGAATTGATAATTCAAAATCATATGCGTGTTTTTTTATGAACAATACATGTTGTAAAATAATTAATGCAGAGTTAATATGACAATTTTAAATTGTGAAATTTTAACTTAAGTTATACATGATCTCCTGGAAAATTTTCATAATTTATATTCAGATCTTTTAAAACATGTGCATGTTTTAATACAAACGATATGTACTGTAAGGAATCAGGTGCATAGTATATATGAAAAATTTTAGCAGCATTTAGTTCGTTTTCGAATAGTTGCTTCATATTTTTTACATGTTTATAGCATTAGAATTCATACATTTAGAACTTTCAACAACAATATTATTCACATCGAACGCAATTGAACAACAAAACCTCAATCGGATGTGAAGAATTACAATACAATTGAAATTAAATTTTAATCAAATTGATATCAGGTTGTTTCGATTAGATCTGGAACTCGCCCTCCCTTTTCCTCTAGATGTGGGCAGAATTTTACTGGACACTAACTAAATGTTTGAAGAGCTCAACGGGAAAAAAATATATTAATCGATCGGAGAATGATTTGATCGGCTAGGAGAAGTTAGATTTGCAGAGAATGGAGATTGAAGTTTGGGAAGGAGATTGAAGGAAGAAGAATGGAGGATGTAGCAGTTTGCAGAAAATAGGGATGCGTATCAATTTTGGGGAAGAAGATGGAGATTGAAGGAAGAAGAATGGGTTGATTGTTATAACCCGGTATTTTCAATTGGTCAACCCGCGAATTTTGCTAATTTTGTGTTAATTGCAAATTGATCCCTGGTCTGTTAGAAGACCCATTTTTTGAAATGAGATTAATATAGAGATACCCATATGCACTGGCGGAGCTACGCATGGATAAGGTGGGGAAATTGCCCCACCTTTTTTTAAAAAAAACATTGTTATTTTTAAATATTTTTAATTAATTAATATATTGTTTTTTTATTAGTGTCTTAGTTTATTTTTATATCATTTTATCCTTCTAAATTTAAAATTTTCACAAAAGTTTAACACTATCTTCATGTATAGAGTCATCAAATTAAATTATGACCCACCAGATTTTTTTTGACTCCGCCCCTGCCCATATGAGACTCTAAGATAATATTAACTACCTATTATTCTCTTATATGGTTAGATCAATTATGGAAAATATAGGTACGATAACTTTTGGGATCACATAATTATTTGACAAAGTCTTGTATAAGACGGTCTTACTGTATGACCAGAGATTAAATTGTAAAGAATTCAGCATGGGTTTCTAATTGAAGTTTTACTGGATATGAAATTTTGTTATTTTACATTTAATTCTAGGTATGAAATTTCTTCTCCCACAATTTTCTCACATTTCTCCCTCCTCTCCTTTTCTTCTTCTGCCTTCTTCTCTCCCTTTTCTCTTTTCTCTGCGTTCAACCTTTCTTCCTTCAATTTGACCGCTACTTTTCTCCGTTTTTTCATATTTTTAGCGTACAATAATTTGCAATGAACGCAGAGAAGATGTGCTTCATTTTCTGGCAAATTTTTTGGTTTTATCTTCGATTTCCGGCGATCGAACACAATACGACCTTTGTTTCGTGTTTATCTTTGAAGGTAATGTCTTTGCTCAGATTATTTTTGCATATTTTTCTTTTTAAAATTATTTTTGTTCACTTTCTTTTGTTCATGTGATATTCCAGAGTTTGTGTAGGTTATAGTGAGTAATATATGGGGATTTCCCTGTTTTTTTGTGTTTTGTGAGTTGTTCTTACGGATTTGTGCTAATATTTGTGTTGCTGCTGCTGTTTGTTAGATGTTTAAGAAGACTTGCCTTATTGCTGCAACAATCGAGAAGGAAGGAGGATTTGTAAGTTTTCAGCAGTGATGTTTTAGATACAGTTATTGATGTTTCTCGTTTTCAGCTTGATGTTTCTTGTTTTCTGCTTGATATTTCATGTTTTAGGCTTTAAGTGTTGTTATATGTGTTAGTGTGATGTTTTAATTTCAGCGTTTGATGCTTGTTGTGTTTTCATGCTTAAGTGTGCAATTGATGTGCAGTTTTGACTGTGTATGATATCTTAGGATTTTGTTACAATTTGTGGTAATTTTTGTGTTGTTTTTGCTGTTTCAATGTGTAAGAATGTTTGTCCACTATTGCTGCAATCGAGAAGGAAAAAAGATTTGTAAATTTTTGTTATTTTGTAGATGTGATGTTTTAAACACTGTTGTTGATGTTTCAGGTTTTATGTTTGATGTTTGATGTTTAGGTTTTAAGTATTGTTAACTGTGGTGGTGTGGTTTTTTAATTTCAGTATTTGATATTTGTAGTGTTTTAAGTGTGCAATTGATGTTCAGTTTTGTTGTATTTGATTGTGTGTGATATCTTAAGGTTTTGTTACGATTTGTGGTAATTTTTGTGTTGTTGTTGCTGTTTCTTAGATGTCTAAGAACGTCTGCCCACTGTTGGTGCAATCGAGAAGTAAGTAAGATTTGTAAGTTTTGTTATTTTTCAGATGTGATGTTTTAGATACTGTTGTTGATGTTTTAAATTCTATATTTTGCTGTTTCACAATGTAGTTGTCAGTCATGTTATGTGTGCTATTGTGATGTTTTAATTTCATATATTGATGTTTTTTATCAATGTATGTGATGTTTTAATTTCAATGTCTGATGCTTGTGGTGTTTTCATGTTTAAGTGTGCAATTGATGTGCAATTTTGACTGTGTATGATATCTTAGGATTTTGTTATGATTTGTGATAATTTTTGTGTTGTTGTTGCTATTTCTATATGTCTAAGAATACTTGCTCAGTGTTTCTGCAATCGAGAATGAAATATGAACTGTAAGTTTTGTTATTTTTCAAATGTGATGTTTATATACTGTTGTTCATGTTTCTTGTTTTCTCTGTTATGTTTCATGTTTTAGGTTTTAAGTATTATTATGTGTGTTGGTGTGATGTTATAATTTCAGTGTTTGATGCTTGTGGTGTTTTCATATTGAAGTATGCAACTGATGTTCAGTTTTATTCTTTTGATATTTTAGTGTGTACTGTTGATATTTTAAATTTTGATATTGATGTTTTAAATATTGTATTTGATGTTTATCAATGCAGTTGTCAGTGATGTTATGTGTGCTATTGTGATGTTTTAATTTTAGATATTGATGTTTTAATTACTGTATGTGAGTTTTTATGTGTATTTCACAGGAATACTTTCCAATCCAGAGCTCTATGATGTCATTGATGAGATAATGAAAAAATGCTATGAGGAATCATGCTTCTGAAGATGTTCCCTTGAATAGAGGATCGGAGTCGACCTTTGATCATTGTGTTGATGGAGTAGAAGCGCCATCATCTTCAAAATCAGTAGGAGAGAAGGCAAGACTATGAATAAGCGAGCAACGAAGGAAAACAAGTCGATGGAAAATAGAATTTTATTATTTGGGATATATTGTTTAAGATGATGTGTTATAAATATTGGTTTATTTGTTATAGCTGAGATGCTAGATTCTTATTGATGTTTTAGGTTTATTTGGATTTTTCAGTTTCTATGTTAGCGATATCTTAGGGGCTTTGAACCCTTTCGCACTGAATGATGTTTAATAAGTTATTTCAAATATAACAATAGTGAAATGTATAAGTGCATTGGGGCATATGAATATCTTGTTAAAATCAACATTTTCATCAGTACTTTTTTAAAACAGCAAAAAAAAATTGAACCATGATAATGTAAAAGTGTAACATCTCAGTATAACAGTAAATAATAATCAAGTTCCAACAACCTGATTTTAGATGAAATGAGCATTATGTGTATTTTAATTTTTTATCGAATGTTAATTTGTTTGGAAGTTTAACTAATTCTATTTGATGTTGAACTATTGACTTGATGTTTATTTGCTTTTAATTTGATGTGCATTTTAGTGTTTATATTTGATGTTTACTATTCTATTTTGACATATGATTTAGTGTTTTTGTTTGATCTTTAACAATTTTACTTTTATGTGTATTTTTAGTATTTTAATTGATTTTCAACTATTTAATGTCATAGTATTTAATGTTTTTATTAGACTTATTATGACTATTTTTATTTGATGTATATTTTACTTTTATATTTGATGTTTTATTATTTTGATTTGATGTTGGATCTTTTAGTATTTTTTATTATTTTAAATAAATTTAATGTAATACTTTATGTTTTAATTATTTTGATTTTATGTTGGATTTTTTTTCTCATTTTTGTATGATTTTCAATTAATTTAATTTAATGTTTCATGTTTTATATTTGATGTAAGATTTTTTAACATTTTTTAAAAATTTTATTTAATATAATTTAATGTTATATGTTTTATATTTGATGATTTTTTTTAAAAAACTTTAATACAAGTTAAAAACACAAATTTAGGCCAAACACAAATTTAGCCCACTTTTATACCCGAATTTCAGTTTTTGCCGACAATCCTTACGCTGCCTATTCTCCTCCCTTCGCCATTGCAATCGTTCGCTGTCTCTTCTCCTTTCAGCAACCTAACAGCGACGATTTCGTCAAATCCGCTGGCTCGATTTCGACGAAGGCGCTGATTGTAACTAAAACACGCTGACGAAATTGAGACAAATTCAAGACGCCGTTTGGTTGTGTTTTTAGAGATACAACACGATTTGAATCCGGTGGTTGCGGTGGTTGATGAAATGACGGACGAAGGTGAGTGGTTGCGCTGGACGACGATGATGGAAACGGTGCCAGAGACGGTGGAAGATGGCGACTCAGTCCTTGGAAGAAGGTGCTGGAGACTAGGATTTTCTAGAGAAGATGGATTTTTTTTTGCAATTTAGTCCCTGTGTTTTTCTCATTTTTATAAAATATACCCCAAAAAAAGTATTGCTTATTGACCCCGAAATTTACTTACTCCTATTTTATGCTTCCCTATTTTTACTCTAGTCTCTGGTTTCACCATGAGACAGTCTCGCAGGAGACAGACTCAAATTATTTATATTTCAAAATATAGTTTAAAATATAGTTTAAATTATAAGAATTTCGTTGTAATAAATAATTATAAACATCAAATGAGCACATTATTAATTATAGTAGTAGCACTATAGAATAGAGAGACAGAATTACTTTACCACTTTTACATATGAAAGAAGTAGATGTATGAATTAGATTAAAAAAAAACTAGATGCATGATTTATGCGGATGGACTAAGCTTTGATAGGATGTACGCATCTATAAATTCAAACCATGGTTTACGAATTTGAGGGCTAAGATAGAGAGTGAGAGCTACTGCTGAGAAAGCAATCACAAACGAGCCGAAGAAGCTCCAAATGAATGCTGCTACATCAATGGCGCCACGTTCATCTTCATGATCAACAAGTGGAGGTTCGGCGGCGGCTCCGCAATGTCTTTTTATTAATGGCCCGCACAGACCTGGGTTTCCTCTGTAATTGCTGTCGTCGAAGTTTAAAAATTGGCCTTCATCAGGCGTCTCGCCTGATAAGTTATTGTACGACACATTGAAGATGGACAGGAAGTTGAGTTGCGCGAGCTGCGGGGGTATTTGGCCGGTGAAGTTGTTGTAGGAAAGGTCCAAACTCTCAATAAGGTTGAGCGTGGAAAGTGTGGGTGGAATTGATCCCTGCAAGTGATTGCAGGATAGGTTGATTGCTCGAATATCGCCTAGATCCCCGAGTTGCTCTGGGACTTCTCCTGATAATCTGTTGCATGAAAAATCCAGTCCAGACATGTAATTCAGAATGTTACCGGCATAGGTATTGATTCTACTTTTTGTGGTGAACTCCACTTCCTCTTGCACATCGGACTCCACGAACTTGTTTAACCTGAACGGATAAAGGGTTAGAGAGCTGCTGAAACTGTAGGCGTTTAAGGGGTTGCGTACAAACCCTGCATCCGAGCCGTGAAATGAATCCTCATCAAAATGGCCTCTGCCAAAAGAGATGGCATTGAGGCATGCAGGTATTTGGCCGGAGAAAGTGTTGTGAGAAACATCAAGAATGGTCAGTTTCTTCAAATGGCATATGTAGACAGGGATTTCACCCTCCAAATTGTTTCCTCCCAACAGAAGAACCCTCAAATTCGAAAGGGCTCCAAGATTACGCGGGATGCCACCCGATAGATGGTTATGCCTCAAATCAAGAGCCATCAACCTGGGGCTTTGCTCGAACCATGTGTTGGGTATTTGTCCCGTGATCTGATTCTTTTGCAAGTGGATGAACCTCAATGGTGAAAATCCCGAGCATGAAGGTATGGATCCATTTAAAAAGTTCTCCGACAGGTCTAAGAAGTTTAGCATGGTGAGCTGGCATGTCCAAAGCGGTGTGCTACCTTCAAGTTGGTTTCGCGACATATCCAAAGTCTTCAAAGATGACAAGTTTGCAATCCAACTTGGAATGTGTCCCTGGAACTCATTATTCGATAAATCCAGGTATTGTAGAGAGATACTACGAGACAATCCGGGTGAAATGTTTCCGGAAAAGTTATTGTTATCGATGTAAAGAACTTCCAGGCTAGTTACGTTGATTGAACTTGTAGGGAAACTTCCATGCAGACTATTGTAGGATAAGATTAAGTTTACCAGATGAACACAAGCAGTTCCAATTTGATGCCAAGGGACTTCTCCAGAAAAAAAGTTGTGTGACAAATCAACCGAAACTGCCTCTGTCATGTTTCCTAGGGATTCAGGAATGCTTCCTTCAAATAAATTCCCCGAAAGATTCAAGTAGGTCAGAATGGGGAAGATCAAACCAATATGTTGAGGAAGCTGACCACCAACCTGGTAAGAAACAGAACATCCGACGATTAGTACAGCAAATTTGCTTAGCTTAAGTTACACAAGTAAAGTTAAGAACCTTATTGTTTGAGATGTCCAAGCGAGCAAGGTGTCGATTCATAATGCCATCCACGAGAGACATTGGCCCAGTGAATGAGTTGTTCCCCAGCTCAAGTATTTCTAAATTTGTGTTGTTTTCCAGCAGCCAAAGGGGAATGGTGCCAGCCAATTTGTTGGAAAAAAGATCAACAACTCTGAGCTCCTTTTGATTGTAGAGAAAGTCCGTACTGTTCAATTTGCATCCGCTTAATCCCAGCACTCTCAACTGAAATGGAGGTGGGAGATGAGGACTATCAAAATGAACTTCCAAACCATGGCTTAGAGTCAACACTTGAAGGTTGGAGTGATTGGCAAAACCACTGAATGAAAATGAGCCCTCAAACTGATTGTTGGATAGAGACAGGTACTCGAGCTGAATGAGGCTAGTGATCACAAGTGGCGGCATGATTCCGCTAAAATGGTTGTTGGACATGTCAAGCACTCTGAGAGATGCCAAGTTACTGAAACACAGTGGGACATTTCCGTTAAAGCCATTGCCACTCAGATCAAGTTCTTCCACATTGTTTATGCTGCAAATTCCTGCCCAATACCGACCATCCAAACGCGTCAAACAAACTGAATTTCGAGTTCTTGTAAAATTTAATCATGTTTACCTTCAAGGATGGAGGAATCGTTGAACATATTATTACTCAGAGATAAGGCTTTCAGAGAAGTCATGACCTCAATCGACCGGAGTTGACTGAAAAATGTGCCTCCGAGGTTCAGTAGCTTTAATTGTTTTAGCTTCACTTCTGCAACATTCAACAACAATGCAAACTTTAGTCCTTAGTATCCATCAGGATGCCACTCAGTGCTAATTATGGTTCATTATATTTTGAGACTTCATACCTTTGAAAGAAACTCGGCCCGAAAATTTATTAGAGCTCATGTCAAGATGCTCCAATTGTTTCCACTGATTGATTTCTGCAGATACAAGACCAGGAATAAATATAATTCACAGAAAATGATGAATAATATTTAGGGAGCATGTAGATTACCTGTGTAAGGGAAGGATCCCATTTCACCATTATAAGCCAGAGTCAAATTTTTTAGGGAAGGAAATGCTGCAATGCAGGGAAATATGCTGCTGTTGAAGTTGTTGTAATCCAAGAATAAGAAATTTAGGTTTTCCAAACTTGCCAATCTTTCACAACCTACCACAAATCACAAATGGACAAAACCCTTTTTAGTTACCGAGGTTCGGTTGATAAGCAGTCTAAACCCGAAATTTGAAACAATGCATTAAATCTTGGAGCTTGCTAGTTAAAATAATTTATCTTATTAATTTTTTTGAGGAGGAATTGAGTAACCAATTAAATTTTGATATGTGTCAATTTAGTTTTGAGTCCGTCTCTTGAAAAACGGTCTTTTCATAACTTATGGAAGAACCAAGGTTTAAACTGTAAATTTGAAGAAATTAAAATAAAATTTTTGGGTTGTATTAATCGGGTCATAAACTTATCACTCCTACATGTTGCAGAATAAATTTTTAATACTGCAACTAAATTTTTTTACCTTTCTATAATTCCAATTCAACCCTATCTTTCCTTATGCTTATGGAAATATGGGTTTTCCCAATATTTAGCCATATCTTATAACTATTTATTTATTTTAATAAATTTAAAATAATGACTATTAAATTCATAAACTCACCATATTAGGTAAATGCAAATTTTTTGTACGTTATCGAAAACAAATAGACCTGTTGAGAATTAAAAAAAATAAAGAAATCGAATTTTAAAACATATACCTTTTGATATTTTACTATTTTTCATCGAGTGAATAAAGAAAAAAACAACTAATTTCTTGATATCATATTCGTGAAGTGGTTCATGTTAATTATTATATGAGAATCATAAGTTTAAAATCATTAAAAAAACTAAAATGCACTCCGAGCAAAAATAATTTAATTTTTTAATGGGTCAATTTTATGTGTTTATTCATTGAAAATTAAAATGTTAAAAAATAAAGTATGTAGTCAAAAAATAATACCTCAATATAATATTCATACTATCATAACCAACTTTTGATTATAGCATAGGGATAAGAAAACTAAAATATCACTAAAGATAAGTAAATAAAAGGGAAAAACTAACAAAATGTAATTCGATTTGTTAGTCTAATGGTTAGTCTAATGAGATTTGAACATTACTCCCTCCAAACCTTTTCAAATACCACGTGTATTTTTTTAGAGTCAAATTCTTAAGTTTGACTCAAATTTATCAATGAATTATATTATTATGTGTTATTTTGTTAGATTTTTTATAAGTATTATTATAAAATATTATTTTTGTATAATATTTATTTTTATGTAATTTAATATATTAATCATAAATATGTGCACTGAACATCGTGAAAAATGTGACAAATTTAGTAGGATATGGGAAGTGCAAGAATTTAAATTTAGAAACTCTCACCATGTAGGAAAAAATGTTATTAATTTAACAAGTTAAATTAATGATTGCATTGATGACGACATTCTCCAAAGTTTCCCTTCCCTCTACTAATATAAAGAACCAAATTTCAATTTCATCAAAATCTCCATTTTGGAGATTCGTATGGAGAATCTATTGAAGCAAAATACTTGTCTAAAATCTCTAAAAACAATAAAAATCTCCATTATAGATAGCATGTTGTACTTGCTTGGATAACAATAAATAAGGATTTGCTTAGGATGTACTCTTTAGCTTCAGGACATCTATCTTTGTGCTTCATTTTCTGGTTTCATTTTGAGGTTTGATGTGCCTAATAAAATCCTCATCTCTATGATGGTTTTAATTCAAAAAATTTAAATTAAAAGTTCACTTTCAAATAAAAGAAAATTAAAAAATAAATTACTTTATAGTTGACTATTGAAATTTGAAAAGTACATTTTCAGACCTTGATGTAGCAATCAGTGCTAGACATGTTGAACCGTGGGTCATGACGAGTCAACTTTCTCGACCCAAATCGATTTAAAATTTTGAGTCAAACGAGTTGGGATGGGTCGGGACAATATTTTCATAATATTGGATTGAGTCGGATCGGACCGGGTAACAAATAACCTAAATTGATCCAAATCAGTAAAAAATTAGTAAAAAATTATAATTTATTCAAATAAAATGATTAATATTTAAATAATAAATAAAATTTTATTTTATTCTTATATAGTTTAAAATAAGAATTTATATTTTATTTAATTTTAAAAATAATTTAATAAAAAATACAATTATTTTTATTTTATTTAGTTAGAATACTATTTCTATTTCATTTTAAAATATAATTTTATTAAAATTTGTATAATTATTTAATTAATTATATATATTTCATATTTTAATCAAGCAGCAATGCAAGAATCTATCCACAACTCATACTGAGGTTTCTTCCAAATCTCAATTCATCCTGAGGTTTCTTCCAGATCTCAACTATTTGACTTCGTTCCAGTGTGATTGCCCATGGATTGCTTGTGTACTAGAAGCCTAATGAAAATGACTGGGAATTGGAAATGGACGTTTCACCGTGGGCTTGATTTCTTTTTTGGATATATACCAATATGACCCTACCTAGACTAGATATTAATATAATTGTCAGATAATTTTTAGTGCAAAAATAACCATAACTAGTTAATGTAAGTGCCAATATAACTCTCAGACCCCATTTCCGGCATTAACTTTTATTTTTCGGCGTTGACTGCATGTAAAATGTCCAAAATACTCTTAGTAATAAATATGAATTTGAGTTAACCACCGCCGGAACAGGTTGGGTTATATCAGCACATTATGAAAACTGATAGAGTTATATCAGCACATTCTGTCGTAACAGGTAGGGTTATATCAGCACATTATGAAAACTGATATGGTTATATCAGCACATTATAAAAACTGATAGGGTTATATCATCACATTCATAAAAAGAGCAAGGTTATTTTAGTACATATTATAAAAGTTAAGTATGTGGTATTCGGTTGGCATTAACGAGTGACCACATTATCATATACACCATTATCACATTATAACAACATCTTATACACCATAAAATTCGACATCAAAACACTGCCATTCATATTAAACACCATAATCACATATCGTAGCCTCATTTCAAAAATCATCAACATTAAAAACCTTAGGTCGAAGAACAAAAAAAAACAATCATACACAACACCAAATGTCATCCAACCATCAATCCAGACTAAATGCAACAAAATAACATCAAAACCCCTATATTCTATGGTATGTGCTGATATAACCCTACACTTTTTGCGAATGTGCTGATATAACCCTATCACTTTTCATAATGTGTTGATATAATCCTACCTGTTACGACGGCGGTGCAATAGAGGCCTGGCGGTTGTTCGACGGTGGTCCAACGACAGTCTGGTGGTGGTCCAACGGCGGTCTGGTGGCAGTGCGGTGGCGGTCCGGCGACAATATTTGGGGGATTAATGACTCTAATGGTAATAAAGTTATTTTCTATATTTTTATTTTTTTCCGAAGTGCAAAAATGTACTTTTACAAAAATTCGGCTAAAAGTCTCTGGAGAGGGTTATAATGGCACTTTCACTGACTATTTAAGGTTATATTGACACTTATGTCATGTAGTTGGGCTATAAAAGCATTGTCTCTTTATTTTATAGGAAATATGATTTTTCTTAAACTTATAAAACAATTAAATAATGTATTTTTGTAAATAAATACTCCCCTATCCCAGCCAAACCTACAGAGAGAAAATATTTGTTTTAATTTCAGGGGTGTGAAAAGTCATTTATGCCCATGTCTTCTTGCTTATCACCACCACCCATGTCTTTTTCCTCCGCCAGCACACATCCAACACCACCGCTAGCACACCGCCTTATTTAACCTCTCACCGCTAGCCCCACCATCAAACCACCAACTCTACCACCCAACCACCAACCTCACCCTACCCTGCGTCCAATCAAGCCCTCGCCAGAGGCATCACCACAGCAGCGACGAGTAGATTAAACCCCCGCTAGAGGCATCACCCTAGTAGTAGCGTTGCATCACCACAATAGCAGTGTCACCACATCCGAAGGCGTTATTATGCGGTGGATTTAATTCTAGGCCGAATCGAACCCTCGACTGAGACATCAGCGGTGAGCCCTCACTAGAGGCATCGCTTAGCAGAGGCGTCATTATGCGGCAGGCTTGAGCGAATTTGAGCAGCGCTGGATTGGAGAGAGGGCTGTGCATATTTGAGAGAGAGAGAGAGACAGAGAGAGATTTGTGGAGACGGAGGGGAGATTAGAGAGGGAAGCGGATGCGGAGGGGAGATTTGAGAGAGGGAGGCAGAGGGTTTGTGAGGATAATTTGTCAGAGGGAGGCAGAGGGAGATTTGTGAGAGTGAGGGCATATTTAGAGTTTAGGAGTAATTTTTAATTACTTAAAGGGTATTTTAGTCTTATATTGTATGAAAATTTTCTAAATATGGAAAGCGTGCAGATTTGGTTGAGATAACTCAAAAAGAAAAGTGTGCAGATTTGGTTGGGACAGAGGGAGTAGTACTTATCACATATAAAAATGTAAATATGTGTCCAGGGTTAAAATGCAAAACAAATAACACAAAATATATAAACTTTAAGTTAAAAAATATATTATAAATTGAAATATACATTATTTTAATTTAAAACTAAAGTGATTCTTCTAACTATATAATTTTTATTTTCAGAAACAGATGTTTAGAAGACCTTCTCTCTAGAATAAGGCATTATTTGGGCCTTATTTTTTATATTGATTTATAATAAGCTGAACTAAATAAAATCAAACTCAACTAAAATTAATATAATTAATTATTAATAATAAATCAAAAGTAAACTAAATAATATTAATTCAAAATTTAATGAATTCAACTAAAGTAAACTGAAGTGAATGTCAAATAATCTTTAAAAAACACTTAACTGAAAGTTGTTAGAATTAAAATTAAGTCTGTTGATTAATTGAAATTGAACTTAAAAGGATCTAACTACTACATTGTGTCAATTAACAAACATTAACTTGCAAATTCTACGTGCATATTGAAAGATGAGTTTGAATTAAATCTCTGTTTTATTTTCTGTTTTCTATTTGCTTTTCTCATCATTAATGGGGTAGTTTTTAAATTTTAGTTTTTTTGCAGGAATATTAGTCGCGTCTATCTCTGCCAGTTCTAAAATTTTCTAACGGCTCCTTTTGCTTAGTTAAACATAATTGGCTTCTGATTTGGTCTTTATGTTCGGTATAGGAGAGATCCGAGTCAACGTAGTTATAACAACTTATCTTTGGCGATTCCGTTCATAATCTACACTCTAGATTTGTTGATCGAGCAAGTAAAAAAATATTTGATTGATCAACTTGTGTCGATTTAGAGACTTTCGTACCTTCTCTTAAGTTTACTTACATTTACAATGAACTTTTTGGTAACCAAAATGACCGGAGGTTATCTCCTACTTTATATAAAAGGACTTCAACTTAATGGACATGAACTGGATTAGAAGCTGTTCATTTTTTTTGGTTGCTTTAGAGGTTGATTAGGAAAGTACTTTTGGAAACTCTATGAGTAGGTGACTGACATTTGAATATTGTTATCAGTTTTCATTGGTTCGAGCCGAACTAGTCTGAAGTCTATATAGTATTTGACCATTTATCACAGGATGTACCCCTTTCTATTTATTGATACATAAAGTCTACAAATTTGTAATTTGATTTTTAGTGCTTTTATGATAAGCTTTCGGACAACTTGATGTAAGATTTCAAACAACTTGATGTAAGTCTTTGGGCTATTCAGCCAACGTATGGCAACATATGAATGACGGTTTGAAAAAAAGAAGTTTGAACCAACACGTACACAAACACCCTCCTTTCCATCTGCCCGACAGTCAAAATCATGATAATATACAACTTTATACGTGTGTAATGTATAGTTTCCTCACGTGTAATGTGTAGATTAAAAATAAATTAGAGATATAAATAAAAACTATAAACAAAAAATAAATTGATTCTTGTTTTTGATACTCTGGTATGCATGATCAATCTCATTTTTCAGACCACTTCTCACTTCAAATTTTGATTATAATTAACTTCCGTAAGAATTTTCTTGTTTCAACCTATAATGTTGAATTTTAATCCGTTCTAATGGTATCATACATCTCTCTATATATAAGGATGTTGATATTAATTTTTTTCCCATTTGGTTGTGCGTATGAATTTGTGAAGAAAAAGAAGAAGCAAGAATTATTGAAAGCTTTTCATAAAATATTTAATTGATTCGTTTATATTTATTGATGTGTTTATCTTTGTTGATGTGTTTATATATGGGCAAAGTCTTGTATAAGACTGTCTTACAGTGAGACCAGGGATCAAATTGCAAAGATTTTAATATGGGGTTTCATATCAAAGTTTCAAAAGTTTAGGG
>JAULKM010000008.1:17080632-17095630 GCA_032355605.1 Rubia tinctorum
TTGGAGTCAGTCGCGGCTGAACTCCATTCGCTATCATGGATGACTGTTAGTCCGGCATACTTGGAAAGGAGATCCGCTATGCCTTTTCACTGCGATATGCTTCTTAGACTTCGAAGGCTTCTTCACTTTGCAGATAAAGAGCTGTCGCGACAGGCAGCGCAGCCACAATCCTAGTATTAACCTAATTTTTCGCGAGTCTGGGATTGGGACAGATACCAAAGATGAATGTAGGTGTAGAAGAAGAGCAGATAAAGAAGATATTGTACATAGAAAGAGATGGGGTGGAATTGAGGAACTTGCATAGGTTTGAGTGGATTGAGATGTGTAATTAGGTCACTTTATAACTGCAGGGGAGTAGGATGCGTAATTAGGACAGGAGGATGACTGATATGTCGGTTGGAGGTGAAATGCTGCAGGATGGATGGTGTTTAGGGTTTCTGAATTTGTAACTGCAGGCTTAGATGTAGATAGGAAGGAAAATAGATTAATGATATTTGTGCTAGTGTGATTCTTCTGTCTTCTTGCTTCTGTAAGACTACCTTATTTCAATTGGAACGTGAATTTGCTAGATTGATGTTATGTGTTCGTGTCGTCCCAACCAAAAATTCATCAACTTTTTGCACAGGTATTTATACATACCCATGTGGTCAAATTTCAATATAAGGTGGGGGTTGAAATGAGTTGGACATATCTCAGTCACAATTTTTAGCCCAAATAAGAATATAGTCAAACTGTGAACCTTTGGTTGAGACAGACAAAAATGAAAAGTAGGAACCTTTACGTGGGACGGAGGTAGTATAATGGAAGCTGTGCTTGACCCGACTTATAAATCACTTTACTTGTAAATCTTGGAGATTTGGTGTTTAATAAAACATAAAAAGAATAGGGATAAAGTGCGAAACTAACCCCATTAAATTTCGAATGTGTAGATGTAAACTTGTGAAGCCTGAATGTGCGAAACTAACTATAAGTTTTTGTAAAATTGTGCAGTTATATTCATTTGCTCAAGTCCTGCGTTGACTTAATGAAGTCGTGTGTTGACCAAACCTAAAAGACATAACTACCCCTAGGTTTAAAACTAATTTTTTTAATGACCATTCTTTCCCTAGACTTCTTCATCTTCAAACACACTGCCACCGCCACTCCGCCGCTCCTCTTCCTACTAACAACATAATACTCATCATTCAACCCAAACGAAAAGTATAAACATGAACGAAAATATAACCCGTCACCGCTCTCTGCTCCCACCACCGCTGCCCTGCACCTACCACCATCCGCTCCTTGTACCCACCACCGCTCTGCCATCGCCCAACCTTTCTTCCTCCTCTCCCCCGCCACCACCATCTCAACACACCACCCAGCCCAACCCCTTAAACCCTTAGCCCGCCACGTATGGGTGGGCAAAAAAAATCGAAAACCAAACTGAAAATTGAATTGTCCAAATTTGAATAACACAAACCAAATATAATATACGATTTTCGGACATCTGAATTGAATAAACCGAATTCTGAATATGGTTTTTGGATCGGTTTTGGATATTAAAACTCAAACCGAAAGCCGAACTGAATACCAAATTGTAATTAATTAAATATATATAATAATAGTTAAATTTTAAAACAACAAAATTAAATTTATAAATAAATTAAAGTTGGAGGATCAATTTTTATATTCAAAAAAATATCCTCAAACTCTAAACTCTAATTAAGTTAGGGGAAATAAGTAAATAATACAAGTTACCCTAAGTAAATATGTGGAGTGTTTGAAGGTTTGAACAATGTGAAGATTTTGAAGATGAATATTAAAACGAACAATTTTTCTTTAATCTTAAATGTGATGCTAAAATTGTTATGGGTGAATGTGTATCGTACTTGTTAGATTTTTATTTTGAAAACGTGATTTTGATGATGTAGAAATTAGATTACTACCCCCATTTCGTTGGATGTGACATCATAGTGTTAGGTACTTGGATTTATGTTAATGAAATGTGTGGATGAAATTAAATTTAGAAAGGAAAACGTAGAATGAGTGGATGAAATTGAAGGAATCTTGCCATAAAAGGAAAGTGTACCAAATTCACAAAAACAACCAAATAAGGAAAGTGTGTCACATCCAATGAAACGAAGGAAATACATATTTTTATTTAATTTTAAATTAAGTTATACAATTTTAGTAATTATTTTTGAAAAAATTACAATCAATTCGGTTTATTCGGGTTGAGTTCGGTTTCAAACCGAAACTGAATTCCGAATTTGGTTCGGATAATTCGAGTTATTCAAGTCGATTTCGGTTTTGGGGTTTTTAAGGGAAAAACTGAATAACTAGAATCGAATAAACCAAAAACCGATTAAATTGAACCCACGCCCACCCCTACTGCCACCCATCTCAACCCTAACCCGCCGCTCATCCTCTCCCCCGCCACCCATTCCTACCCTAACCCGCTGCTCTGCCACTCATCTCAACCTTAGGCCGCCGTTCCTCCTCTCCCGCACCACCCATCTCAACATTAGCCCGCTGCTTGTCTCCTCCTCTCCCCCGCACCATCCATCTCAACCCTTGCAATCCAGCCTTGTCTATGAAGATCATAAACTTGCCTAATCAGAAGAAGAAAAATCGCCTGCCACCCAGCCTGTCGGTCCCCTCTTCGCCGCCTCCCACTGTCTGCGATGAGGAGATGATGGAGGACCTTTTCTCAAACTGAGACGAAGTTTTTCAAAGGAAATATTTAGTTAATAACAGGGGAGGGTATTCTGGACGTATCCTATATTTTTGTTTTTCGATTTTTAATCAGGGGTCCAAATGGGCATTGACATTTTGGTCAACCAAGTTTAGAGTTAGATTTGCACTTTCAGATTTTACAATATTATATCTGCAGCTTCAAACATAACATATGGTTAAAAATGCACTTTTCTAAAAGAATAGCGTACGAGAACACTAGAAAGCTTGATTTTCTCCTCTTTTCCCCCATTGTTTTGAACACTTGGCTATTCCGATCAACACGTTGAATGGGAATATAGTAGACATTTCTGCTGAATTGCTTATAGTCAAGTCCATCCATTTGTAAATTACCAGCAACTCACGTCCGACTGAGACGGCACATTAATTATTAACACTTAGCTTGTAGTTTATTGCATGCTATCTCTAACTGCTGGTACACAAATGTTTGGAAAGTATTGGTACTACATAAAAATGTTGGTATTAGTGAAATGTCATTTTGGCATGGGAACCAACTTGTTTTTTGTTTGTTTCTTTCCATACAACATCATCATCCTTAACTACCCAAATTTTGTCGGTACGAATTCATATCATTATGTGGGAAAGGAAAAAGAAATTTCCCTACCAAATTCTCACATTCACACACAATTTTGGAGGGAGTAAACACATCGAGTCAAGTCTGTGCAGGTATTTTCCAAGCAACAACTAATAACACACAGCCCCCACCACCACTTCATCATCGAGATCTCTTTCCATTTGCCATCAACTATTTCAATGGTGCATCACTTCTTCAACAACCACCTTGCCTCCTCCTCTTCTTCTATAAATACCACTCTCCATCGAAACCTAGTACCACCATTACTCCTCTCACCAACATTCTCATCATTTCCTGTAATATTTCCTTTAGCAATACTAATATGGGACCATCACCAAAGCTCACCACTTTCACGGTGAAGAGGCAGCCGCCGGAGCTGGTCCCTCCGGCGCGGCCCACTCCCCGGGAAACCAAGCCCCTCTCCGACATCGACGACCAAGAAGGCCTCCGCTTCCAAATCCCCGTCATTCAGTTCTACAGAAGCTCCGGCGCGGCGGTGGATCCCGCGAGGGTCATCAAAGCCGCTCTGGCGGAGACTCTGGTGGCGTACTACCCGTTCGCCGGCAGGCTCCGGGAAGGACCCGGCCGGAAGCTGGCCGTTGATTGCACCGGCGAGGGGGTGTTGTTCATTGAGGCGGATGCTGATGTTAGGCTGGAGGAGTTCGGGGAGATGCTTCAGCCTCCCTTTCCTTGCCTTGAGGAGCTGCTGTTCGACGTGGAGGGCTCCACCGGAGTTCTCCACTGTCCTCTGCTGCTTGTTCAGGTAAATACGAGTGTAAACGAGTCGAGTTGAGTCGGATGAAATTTTTCATTACTCTCTAGGGGTGTTTTATACTCTCACTTTTAATCTATGTTTTAAGTCGGATCCAAACTCATATAGGTTAATGAGTGTTGATCTAAACTCTATACGTCCAGTACAAACAAGTTGAGTTGAGATTCATTGATTGTATGTTTACGTGCATTTTTTAAGAGTATAGAATTGAATTTAAGATGGTTTGATTGAGTTAGATTGGTATAGAAGCTACTTAAAGATGTTTATGGGCAAATATTAAGAGTTACATGGTACTAAAGTTCATAGAATTGAGATAAGATGTTTTTTGGCCGATCGAGATGTTATCAAAATTAATTTTATAAATTTTGTGTTGGATAGTACATTTTTCTTCTATTAATTTGAATCGTGTGATTGTTTTTGCTAGTTTAGATCTAGGATCATAGGATCGGGATAAATATGATCATGCAGGGTAGTAAATACTAGGTTTTGTTTGAAAGATACAAAGGTTTACTTAAGTTATGGATGTGTGCTTATATGGCGGCAGGTGACGCGGCTGAGATGCGGCGGCTTCATCTTCGCGCTCCGGCTGAACCACACCATGGCGGATGCGCCGGGGCTGGTCCAGTTCATGACGGCTCTGGCCGAGATAGCCAGAGGCGCCGCTGCCCCCTCCGTCACTCCCATCTGGAACCGTCACCTTCTCAACGCCGCCGGAGACCCGCCGAGAGCCACCTGCGTCCACCGCGAGTACGAAGAAGTCCCAGACACGAAAGGAACCATCATCCCACTCGACGACATGGTCCACAAGTCCTTCTTCTTCGGGGCCGGTGAGATCGCCGCCCTCCGGAGCCACCTCCCGCCGCACCTCCGTCGCAAATGCTCCACCTTCGAGGTTCTCACCGCCTGCCTGTGGCGGTGCCGCACATCGTCGTTAAAACCGGATGCGGAGGAGGAGGTGAGGTGCCTCTGCATCGTGAACGCTCGCGGCAAGTTCAACCCGCCGCTGCCGGAAGGGTATTTCGGGAACGCGTTCGCGTTTCCGGTGGCGGTGACGACTGCGGGGAAATTGGTAATGTTGTTATAAACAAATTTTTGTACAATTCTATAATACCCGTGCATAAAAATATATTAGATGATATATTCAAAACCGTTAATCGTTTTATTGCTCATAATTAGTTTTATGTAGAATACAGTCTTTATAAATTCTAGATTGAATGATGCCTATGTGAATTCGATTGTATTTTTGCAGGAAGAAAGCAAGGTTTATATGTTATTAAACAAATCATCTTTTCGAATATTTGTGAACAGATGTCACATTTGTGTTATCATAACATGAACTTATAATATTTATTCTAATCCTATATCTATCATTCACTAAAATTATAATGTCCCGTTCTTGTGGTATCTAACAGGTTAACAATCCGCTAGGATACGCGGCGGAGCTAGTGATGGAGACGAAGGCGAGCGTGACAGAGGAGTACATGAAATCGGTGGCGGCGGTGATGGTGGCGAGAGGGCGGCCACACTTCACGGTGGTGCGGTCGTACCTGGTGTCGGACGTGACTCGGGCTGGGTTCGAGGAGGTGGACATGGGGTGGGGGAAGCCGGTGTATGGTGGTCCGGCGAAGGGCGGCGTGGGAGCGATTCCGGGGGTGGCGAGCTTTTATATTCCAATGAGGAATGAAAAGGGGGAGAAAGGGGTGGTTATTCCGGTTTGCTTGCCGGCGTTTGCCATGGAAAAGTTTGTGGAAGAGATGGAGAGGATGCTGAAAGGTTCCGATCAAAATCTCGCCGCGTATGATATTAGATCCGCTCTCTGAACATTTTCACGCAATTTCTATTTTTAATACTTGCATGTTGTAATATGCTCTTGTGTAATAAATTCGTTTATGTTTGTCCCTAGTACATTGTATTTCAGACACTGTCATGGAAATGAAGATGAAATTGTTGATGACTTGTACTACTGAATATCCATGCAAGGGCAGTGAAGGGACATTTGAGTTTAGAGTTGGTTCGCACCAAGGTTTGACCACTAATATATTTGCCTACCTATAATATTGGTGCATAAAAAGTTACTTTTTAGAAATTACTTGTTATGACGATATTATTGTTCAAATATGTAATCAAGATTTTCTTAGTTTGACCGAATTTTTAATTTTATGCAATTTAACGCGGGAGTATTGAGCTTGCGTATGAATATGAAGGTGGTGAAATGTGATTTAGTTGAGGAAAGCAAGTATGGATGGAAGGCATCATGAAAATTACGTAACAGAAGAATATGATAATTAAGGTAAAGACTGTCCCGTGTGACCCTAATTTCCATCTTGTCTTTATCAACCCAATGATTAAAATGTAATAATTAATTTGTAAAATTCTAACCAGTCTGGCTTATGCTACAAACATGATTTTGTTTGGTTATACACAAGAGTCTGGACGTTTATGACTTATGAATGATAGGGGAAAAGTGAGGTTTAAACAAGAAAAAGGAAAATAGAGGGATGCGTATTTAATACGTAGGGAGAAATTCAACTTATCACTCTACTTTATTTATTTTTCTAATTTACTAGATAAAATTTATTGAATTAATGGTTCTATCATAATCTGAAATTACTTGGGCTGGGTAACATTTAAACCATCAAATAATTTTGGATTGGGTCTCGATGGGGTACGCAATGGCTGCTCGTGTATCATTTCCTATTCGACAGCTAACAATATTTCATGATGTTTTAAGAAATGAACAGGTCAACTTTAGGCTATGACCCAATCTAGACTGATACGACCCAAACCAGGCTCGCTCAAATCTAACAAGCCCCTAGCCCAAACTTGATCCCAATCCCGGGTTCTAAGAAGCCGCATTGATAGTCGACAAGTCGTTGCTTAATATGTAACACTATGAGTCACCCCTATATTGTACCAATTGATTTTATGATAGAAATCATATCTCTAATTTGGTATAAGAGTACAAGGTTTGTTTGATCAGTCCAGTGGACATATATTCCCACTAATTGGGCCATGACCCCTATTTGTCCATGTTTGGGGCTGATTGGCATAATGAACTTAAACTCCTACTGATTGATCTGTGATCCCCCTAATTG
This sequence comes from Rubia tinctorum, assembly GCA_032355605.1. Classification (NCBI taxonomy): domain Eukaryota; kingdom Viridiplantae; phylum Streptophyta; class Magnoliopsida; order Gentianales; family Rubiaceae; genus Rubia; species Rubia tinctorum. Next base: position 17,087,807 of record JAULKM010000008.1, read on the forward strand.
TTCACGTTTGAGCAATAAATAATACCACTAGTTGTTGCTTAATATACTACGTATAAGATTGTAGGTTATCTCTACGTAGTACCTATTGATTTTTATAATAGAATGTCATGATTCTAATACCGAGCCCGAGATTTGATCGACCTAGACCCTAAACCCGACATTGACTTTGAGCTGGGGGAAACACGTCATCAACCTCGAGCCAAGGGGAAAACCCAAAATCCAACCAACCAGGCCTAAATGTTGCCTGATCTGGACTTGAAATCCCATATGTGCCCGACTATAATCTGAATCCTGACTTGAGACCAAATTCGACCCAAACTCGAAACTCACAAAAATTGATCAAAATTGAACCAAAACTGACCTGAAACCAACTCGGGCCCGTCCCGACCCCATCTCGAGTCCAAAATTGTACCCAACAAATCCTGGCCCTACCCCAACCCAAGCATGAAACCTTGTCGGCCAACTCAAACTTGAAATCCAATTCGGGCCTGAGTCAACCTTCACTCGGGTATAAATCGACTTTAATATGAAATTGAAACCATCCTGAACCTGACTCGTACCTAAAGCTAACCTGGCCCAAATAATTTATCGATCTGAACAACTAAAATGATTTATCATTATGAACATAATTATATATGATCAAATAGAAACGCATCATTACTATATGAAGATGAATTCTATATGTATCCAACTACATAGATATTAAAAGAGAGTAAAAAAAGGCTATATGTTAATAGGAAGATGGGGAAATAGGAGACAGAGTTTAGATTTTATTTTTTTAAAAAAAAGGAAGAGAAAGTGCCTCCTACTGTATATGATTTTTCTTTCTTGAATTGATTCAACTGTATTATATTTATATTTGAGAAAGTCTCATGAAAGGCGGTCTATCCATAAGTTTAGACAAGTTGGGGACTATTTTGTAAAATGATTTTTTTGTAATTAATGAAAATTTTAGTCTTTTATTAAATGAAAGACCTAATTCCCTTTCTTTGCCTGCTTCTCTTCCTTTTCTTTCCAACGATTTCTCTCTTCAACGGTTTCTCTCTTCTCTTTGCGTTATTTTTAATCTGTTCTCCACCTCTTCTTCGTTTCTCCATCGCCGCTCGTTTCTCTGCCACTTCTCCGCATTTCTCCGCCTCTTCTTTGCGTTGCTTTGCCTCTTCTTCGCGATTCTCCGTCTTCTTGTTTCTCGGATTCTTCTTCGGCTTTGCCACCAGTTTGTTTTTTCATCGGTAGTTGCTTCGTTTGCCAGATGAGGTATGTCGTATGTTTAGCATTTGTTTCCGACTGTATCATCGCTCAAGTTTGGTTCTATTGTTCATATTTGGTATGTTCTTTGTTCTTTTAAGAATTAGGCATCGTGTTTTGAGTTGATTTGTGTGTTTTTCTATGTGTAGATTTTGAATTGTCCTCTCGTTGTTACAACAAACTTGATACTTATTCATCTTGAATTACGAGTTGCATTCGTTTACTTATATGTTGCAGTTGTTATTATCCGACGTGTATCTGTTAGTTGTACTGTAAAATGACATCCCCCTTTTTTTGTTGATTGTTCGTTTTGATTTTCGAGCTGCATCTGTTTACTTATATGTTGCACATGTTAGTATTCAATGTGTACTTATTAGTTGTACTGTGCATGACCTTTTGTATTATTTTTTTGTATGTTTTGAAGAACGAATTACATTTACATATGTTACTTATATGTTGCATCTGTTAGTATCCAATGTGTACTTGTTAATTGTGTTGTGTATGACTTTTTTTTAAAAAAAATGTTGTTGGTTTTTTTTTTTGAATTAGGAACTGAATATATTTACTTATATATTGCATTTGTTAGTATCCAATATATACTTGTTAGTTTTAGTGTGTTTGACTTTTATTTTCATTGTTGATTATTGTTTGTTTTGAATTACAAATTGTACCTGTTTGCTTATATGTTGCACGTATTAATATCCAACGTGTATAACTTTTTGCAGGAGTTGGATCTAAACTTGAAGTGGTGTGGAATTATACAATATTGAACATTGGACTCCACAAGACATTTCGGCACGAGCTTGATTTAGATGACTCTGACACTGAACTCAAGGAATTCGAAGATGATATACCTTTGAAGATTAATAATTGATTCATTATATTAGAGACTGTTAGCTAATCTAGATAGGAACATTGTTGTAATTGTAAGTTTTAAAATAGAAGATTTTTTTAATGCAAACTTGTAGGATTTATCCCTTATCTTGCCCTTTGTTCAAGTGTTGAGAACATTTTCATGATTTTTATACAAACTATGCAATACTTTTACATGTTTTGTTTTCACGACGACAAGAGTTTTAGTGACATCTCTTTCATTGAAGTCAGGAAAATTTAATCTCGTGTTTGAAAACAAATAGAAGTTTTAATGTAATTAGTAGACATTGTAAAGTATCAAATGAAGTTCATATGAAATTTTTTTAAAATAAAATTATTTAATCTTTTTTTGTGGTATACTATAATAAATACTAGTTATAGGTTAACATATGCACGTTTTAACAAAATATAAATGATTCATGAGGTAACTTATGCACTACCTCCTGACAAAGTTTTGTTATTCATTAAAGGAATTGAAATTTTAATATCAAATACGTGTTTTTGTTTAAAAAGTGCATGTTGTAAAGTAATCAATGCCCAATTAATATGACCTCATGAAAAAGTTTCATAATTCCTATTCACAGTTTTTATAACAAGTGCATGTTTTAATACAAACGATACGTATTGTAAGGTAATAAGTGCATAGTATAAACAAAAAATTTATGCAGGATTTATTTCGTTTTTTGAATATTTGCCACATATTTTTTTACATGTTCATAGTGGCAAAATTCATACATTCACCGCTTTAGAAATTTCATTCATGTCCAAATACACAACATAAACTTCGTAATTGCGGTGTTACCTTATTGTGTATAGTTCAGAAGAGAAAGATGTATAGGATATGAAATTCATTTTATTTGAACTGAATTCGTTCAGATGCAATGACTACGTGATTTTTTGTTGATTTCAATTTCGATTAGGTTTTCGCCATTGAGAATCTGAACATCTTGTAGATCGTTTTGCAATCAAAGATCGATCTTTCCAATGAAGGATTGAATGTTGGGGGGATTAATCAAAGTGGCGAAGAAACATAGAAGAAGATGGAAAGGCAAGCGAGGCAAGGAGAAGAAGAATAAAGGAAGGCGAAGAAATAAAAAAGATGGAGACACGGGTTTCGAAGAAGAAAAGGGCAGGAACACAGGCCCGCAAGTAAACCTGGCCCAACCCAAATTCTTTTCCTTCCCCATTTTTTTAAAATTGCTAATAGGTTCATGGTATGTCCATAAGGTTATGGACATACCGCCTATTGTTAGAGAAAGTCTCATGTTAGACTGACTAACGTTTAGACCAATCATGAAAAATCTCATTTCAAGTAATTTATATATTTGAAAATTAAACATAAACAAAGTGAGAAATTTAGAAGGGAAAAGAGGGAGGGTGAGTATAATTCAATATGATCCCCAATTATATATCAAAATCTATTTACTACTCCAAGCATGCCCTAATCAGTTTTTCTTTTATTTTTAGTTATTGAAAGGGCCTCAGTCAAGTCTTTAAGCTAAAGAAAAGTCCATTAGGTGAAATTGAAAAGGAACAAAAATGATAAAAGTCACAATGCAACAGCTGAGCATCTGGAGTAAAGAAAATATAAAGTGGAGGAACTGGAGTCCCTACTAAGTCAGCAGAATGACTTCTGGAAACAGAGGGCAAAGACAAAGTGGCATGCGGAGGGCAACAAAAACACACACGTTTCTTCCATAATTGGGCTAAAAAGAAGTAGGGAAGAAACCGTATTACACAAATGAAGAACGGTCAAGGGAGGTGGATATCTGACCCATACAAACTGCGGAACCTGGTGGTGGAACATGTAAGCACGGTATATGTGAAGGAATTTATTATACCTTTGGACGCATTTGGAAATTCCACCATTAACGACATACTACAGCTTATCGAGCCAACAGTTGATGATGAGCAGCACACGAAACTAGTCTCAATGGTAACCGATGACGAAGTTAAGATGGAGGTATTTCAAATGGGAAAGTGGAAAGCTCCTAGACCCGATGGCATCCCAGCTGGTTTTTATCAACACTATTGGAACGAGGTGGGGCCGGATCTTACCAAAGCTGTCAAAGAATTCTTCGCAACAGGAAGGATGCTTAGCGAGTGGAATTCGACAAACATCACACTTATTCCGAAGAAAAAGTTACCAACTAAACCTTCTGATTTAAGACCTATTAGTTTGTGCAATGTTACATATAAGGTGATTACAAAAATCTTAGCGAATAGAATTAAGAAAATTATGGGGTATTTAATATCTGGAAACGCGTTTGTACAAGGTCGATCAATAGTTAAGACTTCCCTGATAGTGCATGAGCTCATAGAGAAGATCGGGAAACAGAAACGGGGAAAAAGGCAATCGCTGCGCTCAAAATTGATACGAGCAAAGCATATGACCGGATTTCTTGGGACTTTCTTAGGAGTGTCATGGGGTGGATGAGATTCCCCATTAAGTGGATTAATTAGATTATGGAGTGTGTTACAACAGTAACATATTCTATTACATTCAATAGGGAGACATCACAGCCTTTCATGCCCATTCAAGGATTACGTCAAGGATGTCCGTTGTCCCCATTCTTATTCATCCTATGTCAAGAAGCTCTTTCATCCATGATAGCCCCGACACCATTCCAACAAGTATGTGGTGGAATACAGTGCGGTAGAGGGCTTCCACAAGTCTCAAATATGATGTTTGCAGACGACTGTATCCTTTTCTTCGAAGTAAGTGAAAGAGGGATAAGGAAATTAGCGTCTACATTGAATTTTTTGCGGCATATTCAAGACAACGCCTAAACTTTGACAAGTCTTCTTTCCTCATTACTCCGAACACAAATGTATATACAACAAATTTTATCAAACTAACTTTCAACATTAAACCAAATCTCCTACAAGGGAAGTACTTAGGCTACATAATCAACTTTAAGGGATCAAAGGCTAGACTATTCAAAGGGTTACATAGGAAAATTCTAGCAAAAACGGCTATGTGGAGAAAGTGATTTGTCTGTAATGGGAAGAATCACGTTATGCAAACATGTTTTATGCACTTTGTCGCAATACACTATTGGGACGTTTAGGATACCAAAAATGGTTGCACAAGATATTGATAAGCAGATGGCGAGATTTATCTGGGCTGGAGACCCGGACGAGAAAGTAATCCATTGGAAATCATGGTCGAATATGTGTCTCAAAATGGTTGGGCGGTCTCGGATGCGTTCAACAGCGGAAATAAATCAAGCAATGTTAGGTAAACAAGCTTGGTCTCTGCTAACAAAAATGAGTTTTTTTCTCTAGATTCTTTCTCTCAAAGTATTGTAGGAATCAAGGCCTACTACAGACGTCCCAAAATACAGGAGATTCTTGGGGATGGAAAAGAATTCTATGGGGGCTCCAGCTTATTAAATCACATCTAAAGTGAAAATTGTAACAGGTGAGGCAGTGGGTATCCAAGATAATTGGATACCTTTTCAGGCCAATCTAATATGGTTTGAGACACTAACATTACCAGCTCTTCATTTTATGGTTTCAGACTTAATCGACACACAAAAGAACTGAAGAATGCCGCTACCTCACGCACTCTTCCCAACTCATGCAATCAAAGAGAGTGGAGATTCACATTCCATCCCACTTCTTTGGAGACAAGGACTACCTACCTTTCCTTGGACAGAGAAACATTAGGGAAATACACAGTCAAATCAGGATACCATGCAGCATGGGAAATGAAGTCCAGATCAGAGTCATCTTCTTCAGTCACTCAACAAGTAAGTTTGGACGAAACAAATGTGAAAAAATCTCTAGAATGCCAACATTCCTGAACAAATCAAATTCCTTATTTGGAGGATGATCCAAGGAGCTTACCCAATGGGCCCCAATCTCAGGAAGAGAGGAATGAACTTATCTACAAGGTGTCAAACGTGCTTGTCAGCAGACGAATCGGTAGAGCATATCATCTTCGAATGTGACTTTGCAAAAATAGTACGGCGAATGAGCAGTTTGAGGTTGGATTTCAAAGCTGGTAACCCAACTTAATTAAAAGTATGGGTGTCACAATAGTTCAACATAACACCTGAAAAGGAGGACAAAAAGCTCGTCTGCTTCGCAATATGGGCATTATGGTGCTCTCGGAACAGAGTTACAATGGATCAACAACAACCAGCGCTATCGCACACTATGGATGAAATCAACATGTTTAATTGGAGATCAAGAAAAAAGAAGGAGCATATGGAACAACAAATTTAGACCCTGATGCAATCCTACAGCTGATGTCGGCACAGAGGGATACAAGGGAAGGACCATTCGTGGAAACAAAGAAAGTTGAAGATATCAATCTTATGTGGCTTTAAAAAGGCAAGTGCACTGACCATCTTTTTCAAGACAACACCATTATTACTACATATGCAGTTTTTAACAACATTACGGGACACTGAGTCACAACATGGTGTAAAGAGACGACTAATCTGCTTGAGAGATGGAGCGAAATAGTTATGGTAAATGCTTTCTCGCTAATCCAAGCAGAGCTCACAGTTATATTCCATGCGATGAAAGATGCAAGTGCACAGAGGGAAATGAGGCTACTAGTCAAAACTGATTGTGACAACGCATTGCGGTATATCACCAATTACCCATACATCCCGCCGGATGTTAGACAAATAGTGGGGGGAATTAAAATTCTAAGGATAGTGTATACGAGTTTATCAGTAATTAATGTAGATAAACTAGTAGTAGAAGAAGCTAATAGTCTTATACGTTCAACCCTCTTGTGTAACCCTATTGTGCACTATCATTATGAATGAAAATATTAGGGTAAAATACAAATATAAGTCTATTATTTTTCAAAAGTGTCAATATAACTCTGTGTAATCTAAAAGTGCAATTATAACCCTAACTTTTGCATCAAATGTGCCAATATAACCTTTCGACACTATTCCGGCGTTGACTTGAAATTTTCCGGCATTGACCATAGTTAAAAAGACTAAAACAACCCTAGTCTTAAAACTAGAATTGAAAAGAAAAAAAACCCTTGTACTTCTTCTTCATAACCATAGCCTCTGCTACTCCGCTACTTTGTCACCTCCGACACCCCACCACCATCTCTCGCCGCTACATCCCGCCACCACCTCTCGCCATCGCATCAGATTACATATTCAGAAACAGAAAAAAAATGCAACTTAAGTTTCAATACACTCATTCTTCATATCACAGATAAAAAAATGAAATCAAAACAAACAAGGAGAATCAAGGGGATTGAATTACCCAATATACGTGTGACCTATGGATCTTGGGGTAAGCGTAGGCTTTATCCACATGCACCGCCGCTCCTTCGCCGTGGTCGCCGCTCCTTCAGCGTTGCAGCCGCTCCTCCATTGTGAGCCGCCACCTTAAGCCCCTGCCACCTCGACCCTAAGCCCTCCCCGCCACCCCTAGCCCTAAGCCCCGCAGCCGCTCAGCCATGCGTCGTCGCCAACCCTAGCCCCGCCTTAAGCCCGAACAACCCCAACCCTAAGCCTACCCCGCCACCCCTAGCCCTAAGCCCCGTTGTGCACCGCCGCTAACCCCTGCCCTGCCTTGCCTTAAGCCCCGCCAACCCAACCTTATGCCCTTCCCACCTCCGTCGTGCGCCGCCTCTTCTCTGTCGTGCGTCGCCTCTGCTTCAGTGTGTGCCGCCTTAAGCCCCTGGCCCTTAAGCCCCGACGCCACCACATAACCCTA
>JAULKM010000008.1:17107176-17132966 GCA_032355605.1 Rubia tinctorum
GACAGCATGCACCGAACTCGTTCTTCAATGGTGCGGTTCATTCTTTCAGCAACTCCATTTAACTGAGGTGTCTTTGGCGGCGTCTTCTCAAGTCGGATGCCATAGGACTTGCAGTATTCTTCAAATGGGCCGCGATATTCTCCACCATTATCCGCTCGGACAGACTTCAGCTTCTTTCCTGTCTCACGTTCCACCCTTGCATGGAACCCCTTGAACACCTCAAGCACCTGGTCTTTTGTTTTCAACAAAAACACCCAAACCTTTCTCGAATGATCATTAATGAAAGTTACAAAATACAATACACCACCAAGAGATCTTTCAGTCATAGAGCATATATCAGTGTGGACTAAATCAAGATTATGCTCTCTCCTACGTGGGTGTGCTGGTCTAATAAATGAAACTCTATGTTGTTTTCCAGTTAAACAATCAGTGCAATGGTCAAGTGGTGTACTTTTTATGTCCTGGAGAATGTTTCTTCGGGTGAGAATTTGCAATCCCTTCTCGCTCATATGACTAAGCCTCTTGTGCGATAGCTCCATACTTGAGTTTTTTTTAGAGGTATTAACCTCCTTCTTGCAGACTTATCCTTGAATGACATATAAGGATCCATCATTTCTTCCTTGACCAACGACCATATTTCCACTAGTGATCTTCCATTTTCCATCTCCAAAGTGTCTAGTCATTCCAGCTTTGTCAAGCTTCCCTGCCGAGATAAGTTTGAGCCGTATTTCTGAAACATATCGTACATCCTTGAAAGCAAGCTTGCATCCCGTATTTGTCTCCAAGATTATTTTGCCTGAGCCAGCGATCTTACTTGTGACTTGATTTCCCATCTTCACAACACTGAAATATCCACGTTGATAGGACGAGAAAAGCCCTTCACGTGGGGTAACATGGACCAAGCATGCTCTATAATTCTCTTGCATCTTCCCAAAAAAACATAGTAGAAGCTTGGAGCCTTCTAGGAGGTAGTCTAGATTCTCCCCCCCCCCCAATATCCTAGAAACATCTCCCTTTTCCATCATGGAGAGTTTTAGAATTAGGGAGGAAACCCAACAAAAACAAAAGATGTTGTCTTAGTTTCTAAATTTTCACAAACATATAGGATATTTACATCCTTCAGACTGTCATTTGTTGGATTTGAAACTGATTCTCTCGGAAATATTAAACTCTTGTGAAGTGTTTCTATGTGAAATTCAGCAAGGAACTTTAAGCTGAAGGCATTGAGACTGAGCAACATCAACAAAGCCTCTGCCTTGAAAAGCTTACAAATTTCTAGATTTGATTCCACTATCATGGCTTCTGGGAGATTTTTTGGATGAAGCTAGTCATAAAATGATTCTGCTCCCTAAGAAAAGCTTCAATGAGTACTAGTATCAATTTTTCTATGCCCTCCATGCTAACCTCAGGGGTTTGAAAAATTAACTCAGGGATATCAAAGCCTCTTTAATGGGAACTTCTCTATTCTCGCCAACATAAGTTAAACTGGACTTGTGATTGTGCAGCTCCAGAACAAAGACCTCAACCTTGATGAGAATAATTTTTTGCAATAAGTTCAAGAGGAAAACATGATTAGAAATAGGGGAACAAAGATATCCTGCTTCCCTGGCAATAACTGCATATTGCTGCAAAATTTCCACCTACTCGTTAAGATCACCCGGGTTGTCCACGATGAAATACATCATGGAAAACTCTAGGATGTGACCCAGGTTGTGAGCCTGATTTTGTACTTGATAATGTATGGGCCTGCAAGCCCAACCGCATAAAGAACTGCTCAAGTGCGGTAGTCGGCCCAAGAAAGAGCCAACAGTTAAGGAAGGAGTTTGGTGAGTCAGACGGGATGAGAACAGTCCCATCAGCAACCAAACTCGCATAACAATGAGGATGATCATGCAGCAAAGGTAAGATTTTACAATCAGATCACTATTCACCTAGATACACTTTTACATGACATACATGGCCAACCGGAGCATCGAAGCATGCACGGACCTGCGCCTACCTGCCTAACCTTAGTGATATTGGACTGGTGGAGATCATAAACAAGAATATAGCAAATTCTAGTATTAACATTGGTGCTGTCTGTGGGGATCACATCATAATCTTTTAGCATCCACGCAGCTCAAACGAAATGGAGGCATGGCCAATGGGGAACTTGTAAAACCAAGTGACCTAGGAGGACGAGACACACCAGGAGGAAGATTCCACCTGGCGCTGACGCCGATGGGGGAAAGACACTAGTTTTTCACAACAGCGGAGATCACGAACAACTCGGAAGTCCTCCAGACGATCATGGCATCTCAGAAGGAGATGATGAGGAGGTCTAAAGAAATGGTGGATACATCTGTTTACAGATGATCCAAAGCTAAAGATACTGGCAAACCTAGGGAAGTACAATGGCGAGGTAGATCCAGAGGATTATTTGCACACTTTTTGCACCAACATGGCTACCTTCGCGATATCTGAAGCCATCTGGTGCAAGGTGTTTGTAGCCACCCTGACAGTAGCAACCAGGGTGTGGTTCAAACACCTAGAATATGGGATGATTGACAGCTTCAGTCAGCTTGAGCAGAAGTTCCTAACTCACTTCATACCGAGGATGGAATTTCAGAAGACGAGGTCCGAGATGCTGGCTATCAGGCAATATTCAGCAGAGACACTGTCGGTGTATTGGGAGCAGTTCAATGAAGAGGCAAACTAGTAGGAGGAGAGGAGTAGCTAGTTCCTCATTGAAACGTTCATAAATAGTTTTAGGCACGAATTATTGCTAAGGGACTTCACCCAAGACCCACCGACGATGATTGATGAATTGATGAGGAAAGTAGGAAACTTTAACAGGGAAGATCTAGCTGACAAGAGAAGGAAGGATACACAAGGTTTTCCTAGCCAGCGGAAAGCTGGAGCGGGCATGGATAGAAAGGCGAGGAAAGTTGGGATCGCCAAAACAGACACCCAGCAGATGCCAAGGAGGTTCAACAGGTCGGAAAGGGAATTCACCCCACTGATAAAATAGTCCAAGGAAATATTTTCCATGTGAATAGGGAAGGGTGTACTGGATATGCCAATGAGGATGAAGAAGGATCCCGACAAGAGAAATAATCCCAGTTTTGTGATTATCATGATGACCATGGTCTCAACACGAACGACTGTATCCATTTGAAGCATAATATAGAGGACGCCTTAAAGAGCAACAGGCTAGCGCACTTGGAAAAAAGTGCGAAGGACAACAACAAGGCAACTTACCAAAGCAAGGACAGGTACGGAGAATCCCGCAGATTGTAAGATCGATGGGGCAAAGCAAAATGCCATGACAGAGAGTGGAGGTGAGATAAAAGGAAGGAGATTGCTAGGGCTGAGAAAGGGGAAGAGTGAGGAAAAAAGAAGTGGGAAGACACCCTAGGGAAGGATGGCAGAATAGCAACAGTGACATACATATATGTCATCATAGGAGGAAGCACAAGAGGAAGGACCGAGTATCAGCGAAAGGCACACTCCAGGCAAATAGCCCAGACAACTCAGGTAGAAAGCAAGCTAGGCAAAAATTAAGCGATAACATTTGATGCCAATTACCCGATAGTAGACAAGCCGACTGAGTAGACAAGCCGACTGGTGGTGATGCAGTAGTAATAACGATTAGGGTGATGGATAAACGGATTCATCCAGCATATGTAGATAGAGGAAGAAGGGAGAAGCAAGACTGTAGACTTGGATTTCATAATCATAAAGGCGAACAACCCGTACAATATGATATTGGGCAGGCCGGCGTTAGCACTACTGAAGGGCATAGTGTCAACCTTGCACCTTATGTTGAAGTTCCCAACCGAGGGAGAAATAGCTGCGGTTAGCAAAAACTAGCAGAGGGCTAGACAGTGTAACTGGATTGCTCTCAGCAAACGTAAATGAGAATATGAAAGCGGGAGTCAAGAAGGACAGGTCAACAAAGCTAGGCCTTTCAAATGATCGCGGGAAGAGATGACCCGTCAAAGCTAGGTGCAAAAGTGGAAGCAGTAAAACTGAGTGGAGACTGGTCAGTACAGGTGGAAATGTCCCTCCCACCTGAGGTGAAAAGCGAACTCGTAAGGGTACTGAAGGAGAACATGCGAGCCTTTGCCTAGACCGGAGGACATGACCGAGTTACCAAAGGGCTTTGGCTGTTATAAGTTGAAAGTGGATCCTTCCTACAAGCCTGTCAAGCAGAAGTGGAAGATGCTCTGCATAAAGAGAAACGATACAGTGAACAGGGAGGTGAGTCAGCTAGTTACAGCAGGGATCATGCAAGAAATCCCCTATCCAACTTGGCTGGCTAACCCTCTGTTAGTGAAAAAGATAGACGGCAGCTGGAGGATGAGCGTGGACTACACGGACCTTAACAAGGCCTGCCTTAAGGATTGTTACCTATTGCCGGTCATAAACCAAAAGGTAGATGCCCCGGTCATAGACCAAAAGGTAGATTCACTTTATCACCATGTTATCAAGAAGAAGATTGGAAGGAATCTAGAGGTTTATGTGGATAACATGGTGATAAAGAGAAGTCAGTATGATACCTTTGAGGAGTATTTCAGGGAGACCTTGATGTAATTTAGGGAAACAAAGATGAAGCTGAACCCAGCCAAGTGTCAGTTCAACGTGTTTGCAGGGAAATTCCTAGGGCACATGGTGTCAAATGAGGAATTGCGAGCAAACCCTAAGAAGATAAAACAAATATTGGAGATGAAGTCACCGACCACCGTCAAGGAGATCAAGAGCTTCAATGGGAAGCTGGAAGCCAGGAATCGTTACATGTCCCGAGTAGAAAATATGGAACTCCTTTTTTTCAAAAAATTAAAGGGTTGTGTAGATAGAAAGAGGGTAATAAAATGAGGATAACTGCAGGAGAAAGCATCCGGGAAGCTAAAACTCTACCTGAAAAAACTTCTGACCCTTACTAACCCAACGAAGGGGGAGACCTTATATCTGTATATAGCAGCAAGCGAGGACGCAGTCAGTGGTACGCTGGCCAGGGAGGAAAATAAGGTACAACAACCTGTGTAATTTGTGAGTCAGGCCTTGGAGAGCCCAGAGCGAGGATATACGGGTGAGGCAAAACTTGCATTGGCTTTGGTCCATGCGGCAAAAAGACTAAGGAAGTACTTACAGGCGCACCCTGTGATAATTCTGACAAATCAGCCATTAAAGGAAATACTGACCAGGTCAGAGGCTTTAGGGAGACTGGTGAAGTGGGCAGTCGAGCTGGGAGAGCATGGTATTGACTATGCCCCAATGAAAGAAAAAAAGAGGTAAGTGATAGAGGACTTTTTGGTATAAATGCCCAAGGAAGTAAAGATGAAAACAGTAGAAGAAGAACAGAGCCTCGCCCAAGCTGCAGGCCAAGGTGAACTAACAAGGACGAATGTGTGGAAGTTGTACGTGGATGGATCATCCAGAGTGGATGAAGTGAGTACGAGCATGGTAATATTAAACCCAACAGGCGTGGAATCAACCTATGCCCTGTGTTTCAAGTTCACAGCCTCAAATAACAAAGTAGAATACGAGGCTCTAATAGCAGGCTTGGAGATAGCTAGGAAACGGGGAGCAAAGAAGTTGTAGGCCCATGGGGACTCGATATTGGTGTCCAATCAGTATAATGGGTAGTACGCTGCCAAGAAGCCAATAATGATGAATGAATGACCAAATTGAGGATTAACATTACAGGGTTGTTCCCTGAGGCAGCAGGGAGAAAGAGATTCATGTTGGTAGCAATAGACTACTTCACGAAGTGTGTGGAGGCAAAGGTTGTAGCAAGCATAACGGGGAAAAAGAGTCACAACTTTCGCTTGGAAGAGCATAGCTTACAGGTTCGGCATTCATAAGTGATAGTGAACGACAATGGAAAGCAATTTTACAATGAGCCTTTCAGGTCATGGTGCGCCGGCTTAAAAATAAAGCAACAGTTCACTCTGTTGCCCATCCATGGGCAAATAGGAAAATGGAGGTGACGAACAAGACAATAGTTCAGGGACTGAAGAAGAGGTTGGGTCAGGCTAAAGAAGAATGGGAGGACGAGCTTGTAAGTGTGCTCTGGGCATACATGACCACACCAAGGATAAACACAGGGATTCCCTATACAGGTTGTGTTTCGGGACTGAAGCCATTATTCTCCCCAAAGTCGCAGTTCTAACAGAACAGTAGCGGAACTGATGAACCAGGAGGATAATGACCAAGCAATCAGGGAGAACCTGGATGAGCTGGATGAGCTTAGGGAGAAAGTATCCCTACAGAACAAATGACCAGCATAAGATTACCCCCGCCCTTCGCCAAATGGGGGATCGACATTGCAGGGTCGTTCCCTGAGGCAGCGGGGAGAAAGAGATTCATGTTGGTAGTAATAGACTACTTCACAAGCCTGTCGTCTGAATTTAAATAATTTGACATCACCAGAGTTCTGAGGTTATAGAACAAGAGAGCGGACACGCTGAGCAAACTGGCATCCTCTGCGCATACACACTTGACTAAGTCTGTGCTGGTAAAGGAGCTGGCATGCAGGTCAATGGATGTAGGACATGTGGGAGTGATACAGAGGGCGACGGCTAACTGGACAACACCCATATGGAATTACCTGGAATATGAAACACTGCCAGTGGATGATAAAGAGGCAAGGACAATCAAGAGAAAGGAAATAGAATATGCTGCAAGGAGCGGGTTGTTGTACAAAAAAAGTTACACTAACCCATTTCTTAGGAGCGTAGAGCCCAAGCTGGTAGACACGGTCCTCGGAGAAATGCATGAAGGAAGTTGTGGCAGTTGCTAAAGGATCAAGAACAGTTGCGCTGCGGGGGGTAAGAGCAGGCTACTAGTGGCCAACTATGAGGGCAGATTTAGAAAAAAAAATGGTAAGAGAATGCCATAGATGTCAAGAACAAGTCAAGGTGCAAAGGCTTCCAGCTGAACTAATGACCAGCATAAGATCACCCTAGCCTTTCGCCAAATGGGAATCGACACTGCGGAGTTATTCCTTGAGACAGCAGGGAGAAAGAGGTTTCTGTCGGTGACAATAGGCTACTTTAAAAAGTGGGTAGAAGCTGAGACTGTAGCAAGTATAACGGGCAAGAGGATTACAAACTTTGCCTGGAGGAGCATAGTGTGTAGGTTCGGTATCCCTCAGGTGATAGTGAACGACGACAAAAAATAGTTCACCAATGAGCTCTTAAGGTCATTGTGCGTTGCTCACCATAGGCAAATGGGCAAACGGAAGGGACGAACAGGACAGTAGTCCAATGATTGATGAAGAAACTGGGGCGGGCTAAGAGAGAATGGGAGGAAGAGCTGGTAAGTGTGCTTTGAGAATACAAGACCAAGTCGAGAAAAGCTACATGGTAGTCCCCTACAGGATGTGTTTTGGGACGGAAGCTATCGTTCTGCCAGAAATTGTTGTGCCCGGCAAAAGGGTAACCAAACCAATGAACTAGGATAGAAATGACCAGGAAATCGGGGAGAACTTGGAAGATCTGTATGTGCTTAGAGAGAAAATAGCACCGAAGGAAGTTGCGTACAGGTCTTGAATGAAGTAGCATTACAACAACATAGTCATGATCAGATTCCCGAAGATGGGAAACTTGGTGCTGAGAAAAAATGAGGCGAGCAGAGCCCAGTGACAGAAGAAGTTAGATACTAAATGGGAAGACCCGTACAGGGTGGATGAAGTGCTGGGAAAGGGAGCATACAAAGTAGAGACGCTAGATGGAAGACTGATCCCCTGCACCTGGAATGTATATCCAACCTGAGAAGGTACTACGCTTAAGCAACTCTAACTCTAAGTATGTATGGCACTTACTGTCGTACAGTTTGATATGCTTGACAGGAGAGACGGGATTATTGAAGGGATCAAATCCTTTTTAAACCCATAAGGGGTATGATCCTAAGGAAATCCTGACTTGCGTTTATGTTATTTTTCTATTTTTATAATGACAAATGCAGGGAAGAAATTGGCCAAGAAAATTTTTCGTATTGAGTCTAACCCACGTTAAAGTTGCAGGGTTGGTCTCAACGGCCAGTGCAATTGTAGGACGGGTCCCAACAGGCAAAAGAAAAGAAGCTTCAGCCACAATCATAGCCGTCAAGAAATAAGTCTGACCCAAGCTAAAGTTGTAGCGCTAACCCTAACAGCCAGCGCAACTGCAGGCTGGGTTACAATAGGCAAAATAAAAGAAGCTCCAGCCACAACCATAGCCATCGAGTGATAAGCCTAACCCATGCTAAAGTTGCAGCACTGGCTCTTGGAGCCAGCGCAATTGCAGGTCGGCCCCCAACAGGAAAAAGAAAAGAAGCTCCAGCCACAACCATAGCCGTTGAGCAATAAGCCTGACTAGGCTAAAGTTGCAGCACTGGCTCCAACAGCCAGCGCAATTGCAGGCTGAGTCCCATCGAGAAAAAAAACTCTAACAATAACCCTGATCTAGGCAAGGGTTATAAAGCTTGTCCCAATAGCCAGTAGGGTCACAAGCTAGGTCCCAGCAGGAAAAGGAAGAAATCCCGGCACTATAGAGACTGTCAAGTGGACAACCTCACCGGAAGCAAGTTAGGAAAACAATGTCAAGAAGCGAGCTTGACAATAGCGCGGAAAGGGAGTTCAAGAAACAATGTTGTAAAAACATCTACAATTTGCAAAACAACACTTCAAGAAGGGAAACTGGGCCACAAGATGGGGGCCAAAATTGATCTTGATATTCTGATCGTTGACCACAGTTGAAATAACAAAAATGCCCTCGACTAAAATCTTAATTTTTAAGGACTATTTTTCCCTTACCACTGCCCCTCCTCATCGCTGCCAACCACTGCTCTGTCATCACGAAACCACAATCATACCACCCCAACCCCAATCCCTACCACGACCACAAACCACAACATGAAAACACACGTATTACTTCGCGCTTTTTACCACGAAATATTGGTATAGGGAAAATAACCTGTAAAAATTTCTTTTACCTCAGTTATTTTTTTAAATCTAAGTAAAAGATATTATTTACCCTGGTTATAAATCAAACGAGGTGAATAGTTAGCTTTTTACTTCGGTTCAATGGTAATCACGGTAATAAGTTTAACAAGTCAAAGTAAAAACTTTGACTGACATGAGTGCGACATCGGTCGTGTGAGTATGATCCTTTATTGTGAACCAAAAAAGTTAGAGCCCACGTCACACAAGTGATCGGTCAGATCGATAGCAACTTAAAACACTGACCGAATTTGCATCTGTAGGGATTTATTTCTCAACTTTGGGAAATTTGACCACCCTTTTGCATATGAACCAGAATTTTCCTCATACTTCTTATGGGTCACAACCTTATTCATGAAAATTTTACATTTTTGAAGGTGGTAGTTGCTGTTGTGAATTGTGCAAACTCGCTATTCAATTAGCTTAAGTAAATCTTTCATTACTCTTGTAATTATTTTTTAACTTAGGGTTGTATATCAAGATTGAATTTATATGAACATGTAATGTACTATGGGTTCATTTAATTTTGGTATTTTGTGTATACTTTGTTGTTCAATGTAAAGCATGCTATATTTAAGCATTGATTTCCATATAGCTATCAATATATATATATATATAACTATGTAGTTTATGTATTTAAATGACATAATGTTTGAATTGATTGCTAGATTAAGAACCTAAAAATGTGTCATTATTGTTGTATCGTAGGATTGTCTATGGATAAGAGTCACTATTTTGATGAAGATCAAACTAGTGAGGAGTATTAATCATTCGTAGCTAACTTCATTAAACATGCATTTGCAAATGTTGTGAAAGAGAATCCGTCGTATTTATATTGTCCTTGCAAGAAATGGCAAAACACAACAATTCATGAAGATTGCACGGGTTTGAGAGATGACTTATTTATGCACGATTTTGACTTAACATATACAACTTTGTTTTGGCATGGGGAAGAATGTGGAAAGTTCATGAGATATAATGTAGAGGCCGAAAAGGATGATAAGTTGGATGAGTTGGTTGTGAAGAACTACAGTGGCAATCCAGAAATGTTGTCAGCATTGCACAGACATAAGGAGATGCTATTATACGATGAAGCCTCGAAGGGATGGCAGTATTGAAAGCCATGTTTTAGTTGATGAACGTAAAATATGGGTATTAGTATAGTGATGTTGGTTTCTTCGGATTATTGAAACTGTTGAAAGAAATTCTTTCGGTGGGGAACAAACTACCAGAGAACTGTGGTCTTACTTCCTTCTCAAATTTACATACATACAAAAACATTTGACCTTTATTATTGTTTGGTCAACTATGGCTTAAGTTCTTTCATTAATTGACATGCATGACTAAAGGCTTGACCTTTACTCGTGCTTGGCCAGCTATGGCTTGACTTCTTTCGTGAATCGATGACCTTTAGTCTTATTAGGTCAACAATGGCTTAACTTTTTTTGTAAATTTACATACATGCCCAAAGGTTTTACCCTTACCGTGTTTGGTCAACCGTGGTTTGACTTCTTTTTTAAATTGACATACATACACAAAATTTTGATTTTTAATCTTTTAAGTTTAACTGTGGCCCAAACTTCTTTCGTAAATTGACATACATACCAAAAGGTTCGATCTTTAGTCTTGTTAGGTTAACTGTGGTTTGACTTCTTTTGTAAACTCACATATATGCCCAAAAGTTTGACCTTTAGTGTTGTTAGGTTAACCGTGGTTCGACTTCTTTAGTAAATTTACTTACATGCCCAAAGGTTTGACCTTTACTCGTGTTCAGTCAACCATGGATTAACTTCTTTCGTAAATTGACATACCTACCAAAAGACTCAACCTGTTGTCTTTTTAGGTCAACTATGCATTTACTTCTTTCGTAAATTAACATACATACCCAAAGGTTAGACCTTTAATCATTTCGGTTAACTATGGTCTGACTTCTTTTGTAAATTGAATTACATGCCCAAAGGTTCGACCTTTACTCATGTTCTGTCAATTGTGGCTTGACTTCTTTTTTAAATTGACATACATATCAAAAGGTTCGACCTACTTTTAGTCTTGTTAGGTCAACCATCACCAAAATTTGTTTTTTAAGTTGACATGCATACCAATAGGTTCAAATTTTAGTCTTGTTAGGTTAACCGTAGTTTTCTTTTTTTGTAAATTGATATATATGCCCAAAGGTTTGACCTTCATTCGTGTTCGGTTACCCGTGGCTTGACTTCTTTCGTAAAATGACATATGACAAAGGTTTGACCTTTACTATTGTTGAGTCAACCGTGGCTTTTTGATATACATAGCAAAAGGTTCGATCTTTAGTCTTGCTAGGTCATATGCATGCCCAAAGGTTCGACCTTTGCTCATATTCGGTCAATGATAACTTGACTTATTTTGTAAATTGACATAAATGCCTAAACGTTCGACCTCTAGTCTTGTTAGGTCAACTGTTGCTTGACTTCTTTTGTAAATTGACAAACATGCCCAAAGTTTTGACCTTTACTCGTCTTACGTCAACCGTGGCTCGTCTTCAAATATGAAATGAACCAGATTCATATATTTAAATATTCTTGATAAATGGTAGAAAAATAATTATTAAAGCTAAAAACAGAGTGGGGCTTATTTACAAAGCTATTTTTTATGCTAGTGGGGAAAAACAAATGTTGGCCCAGACTAAATATGAACGACGTCAGTTATTAACTTAATCTTCTCGGTCTAACCAATAGGACAACAGACATCACAAGGCCGTGACAAATTCCCCCATGATTCGAAACGACGTCGCTGCATGACATCTACATATATAAAGGCAAACGTTAGAATTTATTCAAACTTCAAATTGTTCATTCTCCCTTGAATTCAAAGGGTTCCCATAAACACCTACCCTCATCCTAAAGGTATGTCTTCTGCGTTTATGTTCTAAAATCCAACTTGAATTACTTCCATGTTCTATGTTTTTTTTTGTTAAATTGTATTCATAATTTCTATGGAATCGAATTTTGTGAACTTTGTTTTTTTTAATGTCAAATTCTTGGTATAATTGTTCTTGAATGATAATATCCATCGATTTGGGTTGTTATGTATGTTATATTTTTGGTATATATGATTATATTTTATGGATTTCCATATACATGCGGAGTCAGTCGCTAGTCCGTTACCACTTGCCGACTGGTAATCGAAGTCAAATTTTCATGTCTATCATTCATAGTGGTTTTTTCATGTCTATCATTCATAGTAGTGTAGGATTTTATTTTGAATGTGGCATCGGTCAACAGTTGGTTGTGGTGTCGACTTAACTGATTGCAAGCCGACATCGTATGTATGTGACGATCATCAATCTAATTATGATGGAAACTAGTTGTGACTTTGATCACATGTTGTCGATCTAACCAAAAGCAGTTGCAAACCGTGGTCGAGGTTGCACACTCTTAGTTTCCTTTTAAATCTCAATGACTCGTCGTACTTTAACATTTTTTCAATTACTGCTGATATTTCATTTGTGAGCTATAAAATTCAAGAATCATGGTTGACAATAATAGCTCATCTAGTCGTGCCCCTATTGAGGTGATCTATTTATGTTCAATTTGCTATATTTATTTATTAGGTTACTTATATTAATATTTAATTAGTAATAATTTCATTGGACGTTGTAGATCACAAGCGATTTGGATACATGTTTTGAGCACTATTACATTTCTGAGGATAATCCTCTTTTCAACTGCACCCTGAAGTAGCAGAACTTAGAAATTAACCCAACAATGGTAATTCCTACCTGTTACACATGTATTTTAAATTTCATTTAATTTTTTTTGTTGATTACTGCATATAGACTAACTTTATTTTTCTGTTAATGATTCAGTACATCCTCAGGCAGATGGTAGAACCCCTGCCAAATTACAAGACTTCCATTGTGTTGAGGTGCTATCGACAAGAGTCACACATGAACTACTTAGGAATCCGGGAGATCAAGGTCCTTCCCCCAAACTGTTTTGGAACGTTTCTTATTGCCAACAACTTGTTCATTTGGAACACACTTTTTTTGAGCTATTAGATGGTACTGGATCCACAATGTTCAAGGTCATTATTCTACATGCTTGAATTTTTTCTAAATTTCAGTATTTTGACATTGGATTGTAACCAAAAAAATATAATTTTTTACAATATTTTTCCATTAAAATTAATTGAGATTCCGTACACATTTTTATTTTATTATCAATTGTTTGTGTTATTTTATTAACCCTACCATTCATAACCATATCTTTCAATTACTTTCAGTGACAAAATCGAATTAGACTATTGTATTAAAAAAATATTTCCATCCTTTTCAAACAAACATATATATTTTTCGACCCTGCTTTTTTTAAGTTTTGGTTTTTGGTCCCAATAATAGACATCGCTCATCCATCGCATATGATGTCGATAATACCGACACCTAGTGCGAATTTGATTATTATTCTGTACATAATTTGCGACGTTGCATACACATCGGTTGCATCATTTACTTTGATTTCATAACATTTTACTTTAGTTTTAAAAAATTGATGTAAATAACCTACCTTTTACCTCGGTTATTTTTTAACCGGGGTTAAAAAAACCCTTTAATTCAATTTTTTAACGAGGTAAAAGAACATTTTACCTTGATTATTTGGAAAAATTAACACCAAGGTAAAAGGCCTGAAATAATAGGTAATTTTTCTGTAGTGATATCACCAAAAGTGTCCTATTCCAACCTTTTAGTTTAACCTTAAGTCTTTTAAGCTTTAGAAAAAAACTAGCCTGCCATATTCATTTTGAGGTAAATTCCAACTATATTTTATAATCTAGATGAATTCTTTCCTATGAAACCAAGCATATTGAAATATAAATGGTTTTGGGGCTGAATGTAGGGGGATCATATGGATAGAAGCATGAGAGAATTATGAGACGTGAGTCGGTTCAAAATTTGAACTGGGCTAGCGATAATTTTTTTATATGAGGTTATACAATTCTCCATCTAATCTTTGACCCATTGAAGGGATATGTAGCAATGCATTTGTAGTGAGAAAGTTTGAGAAATCAAATATGACGTCTAAGTTAGGGGAGGTTGTTCCTTTATACTCATCCACACTAGCTATAGCGTTAAAAGTCCTCTATGAATATCCTATCCGACCTTGTAAGATTGTTTAGGTCGTACCAAAGTGGGATTCTTCCATTTCTAGTTCTCTGACCATATATAAAGGCTCAGTGCATTTCCTGATTTACTGGGAGTAAATTTATCTTAACAGAGAGGAACTGATCATGATCTAGTTCAATGTCAACATTAACATTATGATTCCACATCAGCGGTTTATTATGAGAAAACATGCAATCGGGAAGCCTAAATGCTTTACATAAATTCTACATTCAGAACTATCATGCATTGGCTCAATTATACAAAAATGTCAATTTTGTGCAATTTTATAAATTTTTAATGTAGCCATTGAGGTGTTAATACTTTTGAGGTTCCAGACGAGGAAATTTTGCATTTTAAATGTGCAATTCATTTCCAAGACTTGTGGTACATTTAGATGAGCACCTAAGCCCCATTTTGTTGAACTGCGTAAAGTAGCTTAACTTGCTCTTTTTGTCCCCACTTTGTTTAGAATTATTGGACTTATTAAGAAACTTACTGTTAGAAAGTTCATGTCTTAGTTTACTAGAATGAGTGCAGTACAGGGGGAGCTCCTCATAGTCAATCGTATATTTCTTGTTATTCGAGATTGAGCCAAGCCTAATAAAGGGGCGAAGAGGCTTCAACAGGTTGGGTTCTGCGCAAATCTTTATCGCAGATGATCTAGTCAAAGCAGCAGTAGCCATATCCATTTTTATATAGGTACCTATTTGGTTTCCTATCCATTCTATATATCTAACATTGTAGTAGTGCAGAGGAGCAACGAGTATCGACATGGCGAATGTGTATTAATTGTCGTGCTAGTAACAAGATAATTATTAAGTGTTAGATGACGGGCTTGAAGATTTGCATGGTTCTATGATTTTATACTAAGATTGATCTAACTTAGGGTTATCATTGAATTCATGTTTAAAAGGGTGATGAATGGAAAACTTCATTTAAAACTATGTTTGGATTGTATGAATGGGTCGTTATAACTTTTGGTTTAATTAATGCTCCAAGTACTTTTATGCGGTTGATGAATCATGTCCTAAAAAATTTATTGGTTGATTTATAGTGGTTTAATTTGACGATATATTGATATATTCTAAATCTCCTAATGAACATATTGAGCATGTTAAAAGCGTGTTATTTGCCCTTCGTGATGCTAAATTATATGCAAACATAAAAGAAGTGTATTTTTTGTGTTTTATAAGTTTTTTTTCCTTGGATTTGTTGTGTGTGTCTTAAGATGGAATTAAAGTTGATGAATCCAAGATCGAATCCATTAAGACTTGGCCGACCCTTACCAATGCAAATAAGGTGCGTTCTTTTCATGGTTTAGATAGTTTTTATAGAAGGTTTGTATGTGATTTCTCTATTATTGTTGCACCTTTAAATTAACTTGTTAAAAAGGATGATAAATTTGATTGGGGTGAGACTCGAGAAAATGATATAATTAATTAGTGCTCTTATTCTTACTTTACTTTATTTTGCCCGTACTTTTGAGATTCATTGTGATGCTTCTGGAATAGAAATTGGTTCTATTCTTATGCAAGAGAATTGACCCGCCCCCCTCCTGACGGTGCTAATAAATGACCTTTTCACGAGAGATTTACTAAGCCGAGAGATGACTTTGAGTCAAAGATAGAGATTTGTAATGTTTCTCCCATTCCTACTACTACACTACCAAGAATAGTAGATAGTGGAAAGTACCGTGGTTGTCCATAGAGATGTTAGGAATCTAATTATCAACTACGCACAACTCTGATCGGGTCGTCAATCTGACCACGTGTTAGGAATAATCAATGTTGGTAAAATAAGCATTGGGGGTTTTTATAACTAAAACTACTAGCATGTAAATGGTCACGAGAATAAACTATATGAACTAGCACTCGAGAAATATTTACGTAACATGATTAATGTCATTTCGATCATCGTTTTCATCACATATAACTTTAAGCCTATTCTAGCATTTATGATACCTGGTGTGGTCGATGGTTAACACTTTCACATACCTGCCATGTAGGGTGCACACGTATTCTCCCATCGGCACTGCATCCATAATTAGGGAAGTACAATGACAACCCTGCCTATCGTGCAGATCTGAATCTCCCTCGTGCGGTTACGTCCCAGGCACTACACCACGAATGCTTCTCCCCGGGTTTAAAAACTTAAAGGGAGTGAAGCACCTTATCGATGGTTCTAGGGTTGCAAAGCTAACCCTAGTTTTCTACTCTATCTATCTATACCCGCTACCCTTTGGACCAACTCGTTGGCTTACTAGTGCAAGGTCGATCATAGTGTTAACAATGGCAACTTACGTGGACACACCCACGTGGATCCGAACCAATTGTTACCCCAAGCGCATCTAGGTTTCCCTCCTAAGGGGGTATCAATAATGCGGCAATATTAAAGTAGACTATCACGTGTGCTAACTAAGTGTGACAATTATGCAATTCACAAGAACATTAAGAATAAGCCAACATAATATCACAAATCACATAGAAATAGGTCTAACTAAGAAATATCACAAAATAGACGTTAATACATGAATACATTTATAATTTCCAAGTTAATTACCTACTCCCTAAAAAGTGAACTCAAGTATTGTATTGGATTCAACACTTTTGGGCAAAACAAAAATAAAGAGAAAAAGAAGAAAAAACCTAGAGAAAATGAAGAGTATTTTCTCACTAAATTACTCTTAAAGAAAAAAAAAGTGGGCATTAACTTAAACCCTAGTAGAAAAGGGTCCACATATATATAGTAGTAGGGAATTGGGCCTTGAAAAGGGCCAAAAAATAGGCCATAAACCTTAGAAGCCTCAAACGAGGTGGCGTGGGCCGTCAGTCATGGTACGGCCTATGGCCTCGGGTCGGGGCAGCCTAGCACAGACCATGTGCCTCATGCTGGCATAGGTCGTCGGTCGTGGCACGGCCTGGCGGCTGGAACTCTAATTATGATCTTCTGAGCATGCATCCCGTGTCGTTTGGCACGGCCCGTCGGCTAGAACCTTATTTTGCTAAGTAAAATGGCAAAGGACACGTCGTTCTTCATACCCCATGAGCTGGTCTTGGAATTAGTGGTTTGAAACTATGCGGACCGTGTGAAACAGAAATGTCTACGCCCATACTTAGATGAATTTTGGAGTGAACGAAGACAAGGGGCACGAGCAGCCGGGGTCGACATGGTCCGTGCTCGAGGCCTCTGGCACACCCTGTGCTGCTTGGAATGGTCTGTACTGAGTGCTGGCATACGTTGTGCTGGGTTCCCCTCGTGCTGGCCTTGGCTAGTCCGACCGGTTAACGTGAGGCAGAGGCAGCCGAAGTCGGCACGGTCCATGCTGGAGGCCTATGACATGGTCCGTGTTGCTGGGCATGGTCCGTGTTAAGCACTCGCACGAGCCATTCTGGGCTCCACACATGCTTCTTGGGCTAGCTTCTTGTTGGCCCTCATACTGGTCTTAGCTGGTCTGACCGGCTTACTTGTTTGCCTCGCTATGCAAGAATCGTTGATCCTATTTGACAGTTCTTATAGTTGATTTTAAAGTGATCAAGAAGAAAAATCCAATGGTGCCACCTTGAAGGGTAGATTATTCTCGGATCATTCCCAAAACTTCTTGCAATCTCAGACAACACTTCCTCCGCTTCTTTCTTGGCCTTCTTGAACTTTGAATCTGCCTTTTTCGAGCTCAATTCCACTTTCTACCATGTTTTGGAGTACATGGCCTTCAATATACTACCATTCCTTATGAATGGTCTTCGATATCTTCTACCATCCTTGTGAATGGCCTTCAAATATATTTTACCACCCTCGTGGATGGCATTCTACAGAAGATGAGAAAAAAAATGCTCACGAGCAACCTACTAATAAGATCAAAAATTAATATCTAAGTTCAAATGAATACAAAGTGCCCATTAGCTTCAATTAATTCTACAAACCTAGGGATTTATACAAGAAAATAAAAAATGGCCGTTTAAACCCTTTGTCATTTAAACCTAACTAAAACTAGCATTCAACCAAAGAAAAGATGATAATAAATGTGTAAAATGCATTGGCTAACGCATGTATAAAGGTGCACATAAATCCCACACACTTAAACCCTTACTCATCCACGAGTAAACAAAAATGAGAAAATATCTAAGCGAAATGTAGCATGCAAAGAGGAGTTAGACAATACACTTAACGTATTCCCAAGCTACCCTAGTTCCCCCAAATAAGTAAGAATCTCAAAACACTCACACTCCCCGAATATACTAAAGTAACCTAACCATCCAAAATAATGTGAAGAAAAAGGTACGCACAAATGATAAGTGTTGAAATAGCTTACTCTGCCAAAAAGTCAACCAAAAGTAATCCAAGAGTTGTTGCCAAAAAAACCACCAACGATAATCCAAAAGATCCCCAACTTGGTTGTAACTATGGATAACTCAAGATTATCAACTTAGGCACAACCAAGGATAATGCCAAATGATCCTCAACTTAGTTTCCATTTTCTCTCATTTTGCCTAGGAGCCCTTTCGGGTTTTCATCCTGACATTCACACATGTTAAGCTCACCATCTCACCTTTTTCCATATGGCCTCTCATTTTTGCCTAAGTTTTTCAACTTAACCAGGCCTAGCCTCTCATTTTTACCTAGGTCTTTAGACCTATCCGGGCTTTCTTTCCATTTTTGCCTAAGTTGCCCTTTCGGGTTTCCAACTTAACCAGGGGTTTTTTTCTTCATTTTTTCAATTTTTTCAATTTTTTTGGCATAAAATGCCCTAAAGTCGGGCTTCATACTACAAAAAATCATGAAAAAGAAAATAATTTACACCACCAAAAGTTCCAAAAAACACATCCCCAACAAAAACAAAGTGATAACCACCTAAAGATCACACCACCAAAAATTCTGCCAAACTTCCCAAAACCAAAGATAACACCAAAACACCAAACAAAAAAAACAAAACACAAAGGAATCCCGAGATGAAAACTCCTAAGTGCTTCACTACTCCCTCCCCTACACTTGAACTTTGCATTGTTCCCAATGCAATGAAACAATAAAAATCATGATTGGGAAAGAGAAAAGCGATAGAACTCACTCATGTGACCCCGAAGGGTCCTTCTTCAAGTGTCGTGTCCTTTGCCTCCTTATTTTCTTCTCACATTTTTTGCCTCTCAATAGGAATGACATCCCCAAAACCATCAAGCCTTGAGATGTGGAATCTCTCGATCAGTTGCTCGATGACTTTTTCTAGGACATCCGATCTCTCATCTAAAATGGAAAACTCCTCCTTCATTTCCTACTCGATAGACTCCAACCTAGACTCCCAAGCATGCATGACACCCTCCATGGAACTTAGCCTACTCCCAAATTCTTCTAACTATATGCTCATTCCGCACATTGCATAACCAATGTCCTACATAAGTAGGGTAGAGCTTGTAAGCTATTCCCTGAACATGTAGAATTGGTCGAGAACATCTTCAGGTATCTGAGTATGACTAATTGGTTCCCTAAGTGAGGTCTCGATGTTTTCCTTGTCGACGTCTATATCCGAGTTTGATAGGATTATGTAGAAATCCTTTTCAAACCTCAGATCAGGAGAAATGAAAAGGTCATCCAACATTGTATCCTAGTCGATAGTTGTACGCTCTGGCTGGGTGAGAATCATAAAATTTCACACCAAGGAGCCACCATATAACCAGAAAAAGTGATCTTATGAAGTCGTGGTGGCCACCATACCCACTTTTTCCAGCTTGTCTATCGTGTACTGTGTGTGTACTGTGTCCCCGAACTACCCAAATTTGCCACCGCAAACAGAGAGGGTACCAGATGGCCCAAGTGTTGGGCTAAAATTCCAACCATGCTTCCTATAGGAATGTTCCCACCTTTCTTGTTTCCCATGGCAATGCATTCATCCACGAAATTCGAAACCATTTTGGGGTAAAAATTCCCCTCCGGAGTCTTCGCCCAAAGAACTTGGACATCTGAAACTGGAAACTATGAAATCTTCCTATAACAGAATACTCCTATGGACAACAATCACTAAACATATCACAACGCCGGATGAAAAATCGCAGTGCTCTTGAAAAAATGCTTCCTCTTTGTCCCAAAAGGATTCTCCAAAAATTACTCAGTTAAAAAGGCATTGTCGGTGTGTTCTCGGAATATCCTTCATGTACTTCCAACAAAATTCATGGGCAATGTCCCGATATGACATAGTGTACTCCTTATCGTCCAATTGGAAATGGATACTTCTCCTCCCATCACTATCCCTTGATTGCTCCAAGATCGCCAAAAACTCCAAAGTCCACCGTATGTAGGTCTTGGAATTATTTTCTAAGAAACCCTCCAGGCCTATTCGGCTTAGCAAATATGTGATAGGCTAGAGTAGACCTAGACCTCCCAAGGTCTCCTTGCAAGAAAACTTCATCTTCAATATGGTTCGCTTTGGGAATTCAAGTACTTCCACCTCCAATCCACACTCTCGAAAATGGTGGACAATCCTATGAACTTATCAACGACAAAAGCAGGATTAGGAATAAGGAAAGTCGTCGGCTCTCATCTCCCAACCTTGGCCGGTTTCTTCCCCTTGTCACTATGGGAAATTATTCCTTTTTCCGACCTATTCCTTTTTGGAGCTATCCTATTTAAAACAAGAAAAAGGTTGAATGCAAAGATAACCTTATGCAAGCATCAAGACTCATTCAAAAAGAACACTTCTTCCTAAATAGCCATAATATTTCAAATCTTGCTATCTCAACATAAAGGTTATTCAATCAAGAAACATTCTCCCTAAATAACCAACCCATGAACAATCCTAGAACTCCATCAAGAAAATCATGCAATTAAGAATCATCCCTTCTAAATTACCATAGCAATTGAAGATCATATCATCAAAGAATAAGTACAATGCTCCCCCACACTTAGTTCAATGAGTATAAAGCTCCACATCACATCACCATTATGCTAGATAAATAAAGTAAACATAAAGCTTAAAAGATTACCCAGAATTAGAAGCCAAGAGGTGAAGAAGCCACATACAAAGAAGCAAAAATGCTATTTTTTTTAGAAATGGGCTCCAATTTTTTAGTTCCACCAAGGAGAAATGAGAGTGAGTGTTTTTCAGATATCTAATGAGCTAAATGAATCATATCGTGAAGTAATGTACTATGGATAATAATTTTCATAAAAAGAGGTGATTTAAAAGGAGGTATAAATCAGATAAAGATGGCATTGTTGAAATTAGAGAGTGAAACGGACAAAAGTACCAATCTATTTATGCATAAGCGAGGTGTTGATATACTTTGTACACCATTATTTTAAGGAAACAAAGGCTTTTCTGAATTAAAGGGCCAAAAATTTCATGTTTTGGCTTAAAATTCAATTTTTTACAAATCTGAATTTTTGGCCCCGAAAAATTGTAGCACATGAAGCCTGGCACAAGGCACCCCTTGTACTAAAATGGGTTGGAAAAAGATACCCTTCATGCATAAGGCCTTTGGCACAAGGCACCCCTCGTGTATACTTCCTTTTTCCTTTTTTCTCCTTTTTCTGAAGAAACTGTGTCACCTAACAAATTTGATTTCTTACACCAAAAAGCACGAGATTCGGACTCAAAATTTATCAACCAAAAAGAGTTTCATCCCAAGACCCTTTTTCTAAAAATAAAACATGCAAAATATATCTACTAAAAATACATCGAGAGCAAAGCAAGAAAACCACGTATTTTTATTGTCGTCATCACGACTTATTTCTTTTTCATGCATTCAATTGAAGGAACCTATTATTGGGTCTCCAAAGTCGCCATCAGAAAATCCACCCACGATGACATCCTTATGAAGAGGTCTCCACAAGGTGTCATCCTTAACTTTAAGCATGACACCATTTCCAAGAAGAGAGAATATCCATTTCTAACCAATGTCGAGTCCTTATCAATATCCTTTGGTTTAGGAGGTGTTCGAGGGTGTTTTACTTCCTTGCTACTCTCCACTAACCGCTGCATGTTAGTGAGCATAGAAAAGAAATCCAAGATAGATAAATCATCACTAACATCATGTAAAGCACAAGTTTCATCGACATGATCATCACAATTGAAGTGCAAGATAGGAGTTCTCTCATCCCTCTCATAGTCATCAAAGATCTCATCAACTACACTATCTTCATCACTATCATCAAGAGCTTCATCATGTTGAGCAATTTTTTTATATAAAGTTATGCCTGTGCACACAAGAGAGGAATTAGGTAAATCATGCTTAGATTTGTAAATATCAAAACCTACTATATCCATGTCATCTTCTAAAGTTAGTGTTCCCGAATGAACATCAATATTAATCCTTGATGTTTTAAGAAAAGGTCTCCCCTATAAAATTGAGGGTGCACCACCATCGTGCACTACATCAAGGACATAGAAGTCTGTCAGAAACACCAAGTTGCCCACTCAGACCATCACATCCTTAACTTGAACCTGAGGACTAGCTTGGGAGTGATTGGCCCATTTGGACAATTACCCTAGTTTCTTTAAGCTCGCCTATTTCTAGCTTTTCATAAATGCAAGAAGGGATGACATTAATAAAGGCTCCTAGATCAATCATAACATTTTCCACCAATTTACCACATAAAAAATAGGAATTGAAAATTTCTTGGAAAAATTTCTATGATTTAGAGTAGAAACTCCCCCTACTTTCTAATTTTCCTAACTTTCTAAGTGGTTTGTTACTCTTTTTAGTGCATGAAACTTTCAATAATTAGCATAAGGCACTTGCTCAATCAAGTCTCAGAGTGGAACGCTAACCTCAACCTTCTTAAAGATTTTACGGAAGTGCTCAACATTGGATGCCACAATCTTCCCCTAAGTGCACTAGGGAAAGGTGGTGGGAGATTAACCCTCGCCTCGAGTGTTGGAAGTTCCTTGACGGGTTCTTCCACGACCAATTTTTTCTTTTCCAAGTTGATTTTGTTGCTCTCCACGATCAAGTCATCATCTTCTAAGATTTCCTTCTTGGGTTCGCGCACCTCTTTCCCGCTTCTTAGCTTCAAAGCTCTCACATTCCTCGGATTGATCTCCAGTTGGGAGGGAAGGTTGTCAGACTCTTTGGCTTCAAGTCAGCTCACTGAGGTGAAAATTTTTCCTACTTGAATTTCAATATTTTTTATGCTTGAAAATTCCCTAGTCCCAAGATCTTTAATCTCTCGCTGTGTGCGCTCCGCGAAGACATCATGCTTCTTAGCCAATTAAGAGATTGCTTCAAGGATCTCTTCTTAATCCAAATTTAGAGTGAGACATTATTTTTGGAAGGCCCTTATGTCATTAGATAGGTTGAGGTGGAGTTTTTCCACCTTTGTTGTACCCTTGCACTTGGTTTTCTTCACGCCAACGGAAGTTGAGGTGATCGCGGTACCTCGGTTTGAACGTTTTGCGTAGGGATCTTTCCTTTCATCTCCTTGGTTCCCCTAGAACCCTTGTTGTTGTTGTTGTCCCCTACCAAACTATGGCCTATTTACACCATTGTTGAAATCCAACGCCTTAACTTCTTCCAAATCTTCCACCACTTGCGGGCAAAAATCCTTGTGATGATCAAGGTTGAAAATGTTGCACACTTTTGCTTGTTGAACTCCCATTTTCATGAACTCTTTCATTATAGAAGCAATAGCTTGGAATTGCTCCTCAAACTTAGAGGATTGAGATGGTTAGTCCATGGGCTTCACCCTATATCTTGTACCAAATTTCCGTGTACCCTTCGACATCTCTTCGAAGAATGTCATTGCCTCCCTTGGGATATTGTTGGAAATTGAGCTATTTCAAGTGGCATTCACTATACGTATGTCATTATTACACAACCCCTCAAAGAAATAGTAAATTAGGTCTCCCTCCTTGAATGGATGATATGGACATCTTGCCAATAACCTCTTGAACTGTTCCCAATACTCGTTAAGGGACTCATTAGCGAACTAAGATATACTGGAAAGATGCTTCTTCAACCCTGCAAACTTTGAAATTGGGAAGTATTTCTCAAGAAATCCGTGCTTCATATCCATCTAAGAGGTGATGCAACCGGGAGAGATATAGTACAACCAATATTTTCCCGAATCCCAAAGTGAGAAGGGAAACACCCTCAAATTGTAATCTTCCTCCGAGACTCCCACTGGCTTCATGTTTTTACAAAGTAGGTGGAATTTCAAAATATGCTTGTTTGGATCTTCTCCGGCTATTCCATGGAGGATAATGCAAAGGAGTTCATTCTTCAAATTTGGAGCCATCAACTCCCTCAAAGTGCGGTTATCCTCTGCCGTTTGTTTGCTCTCTACAACTACCGAAATTGATTCTTGTGGAACTTCTTGTCTAAATATCATCCTCCTTCTTCGCCTACCACTTGTGTATTCCACTGGATAATGTAAAATCCCCAAATTAGTGGTATGGGTGTGTACCATAAATTGGGAATAAAACAATAGCCAACTAGAATTAACACTAGAAAAAGGGGTTAGAAGTAACCGGATACTAGCAAGAAAGCTCAACAGGAAAACCCAACAAAAAATAAAAACAACAACAACTACTCAACTAATAGGCTATGAAAGTTAACCACTAGACCGTTAAACTAACATCCCCAACTTCGGCGCCAAAATTTAACCTGCCCCCTCTCGGTGTTTCAAATAAATAACCTTTTCCCGGGAGATCTACTAAGCCGAGAGAGGACTTTGAGCCAAAGATAGAGATTTTTAATGTTGCTCCTATTCCTACTACTACACTACCAAGAATGGTAGATGTTGCTCCTATTCCTAATATTACACTACCAAGAATGGTAGATAGTGGCAAGTACCGGGGTCCTCCATAGAGATGTTAGGAATCTAATAATCAACTATGCACAACCGTGATCATTTCGTCAGTCCGACCACATGTTAGGAATAATCAATGTGGGTAAAACAAGTGTTGGGGTTACTAAAGCTACTAGTATGCAAATGGTCACAAGAATAAACTATATAAACTAGCACTTGGTGAATATTTTCTTAACATGATTAATGTCATTTCGATCATCGATTTCATCACATACAACCTTAATCGTATTCCAGTGTTTATGAAATGTGGTGTGGTCGATGGTCAACAATTCCACATACCTGTCACGTAGGGTGCACACATATTCTTCCATCAGCACCACCCCCGTAATTAAGGGAGTGCAACGACGGCTCTACCTGACGTGCAAATTCGAATCTCCTCCGAGCGATTACGTCTCGAGCACTACACCACGAATGCTTCTCCCTAGACCTAAAAAGGCAAAGAGGGTAAAGCACCTTATCGATGGATCTAGGGTTGCAAATCTAACCCTAGTTTGCTACTTTATCTATGTCTACCCACTACCCTTCGGACCAACTCGTCGGCTTACTAGTGCTTGGTCGATTGTAATGTTAACAACGGTGACCTACGTGCACTCACCCACGTGGATCCGGACCCATCGTTACCCCAAGCACATCTAGGTTGCCCTTCCCTAGGGGTATCAATATAGCGGCAACATGAAAGTAGACTTTGGTGTGTGCTAACTAAGTGTGACAATCATGCAATTCACAAGAACATTAAGAACAAGACAACATAATATCAAAAATCACATAGAAATAGGTCGATCTAAGAAATATCACAAAATAGACATTAATACATGAATGCAAATATAATCCCCAAGTTAATTACCCACTCCCTAAGAAATGAACCCATGTATTGCATTGGATTCAATACTTTTG
>JAULKM010000008.1:17158229-17170398 GCA_032355605.1 Rubia tinctorum
GGAGAACCCGGTTGATTTCCAGGCAGATAAAGCTAGGGAATGATAGAAAAGCTGAGAAATGGTGGCTTTGGAGATGGGTTTCGGAGATGGTAAAGAACTGAAAAGGTCTTGGTACAGAGGAAGTTCGGGATTTGGGGGCGGCAGCGGCGCGTGGAGGAGAGGGAGGAGCGGGGCGGAGGCGTAGCGGCGAAAAGGGTTGGGTTGGTTCGCCCAGTCGAGGCCGCGGGGGCCGCGGGCGTAGTTGGTGAAGCTGTGCTTTGTTTGGTTATGGTATTTCAAAACTTGTGCGATGGAGGATGATGATTCTTCTTTTTCGGGCTGGTGTGGAGTGGAGGTGGACATGGCAGCGGTGAGTGTTTTGGCGGCAGTGAAATTTGGGTGGAGGTGGAGGTGGTGGTTGAGATGGAGGTGGAGGATATAGGGTGGTCGGAGATGAAGCGGAGGCATTTCTCTGGGATGGCGCTGCCGTCTTCAAGTACGTTGAAAGTGGCATTTTCTAGAAGTTTTTGGAAAGAAGATTTTGGAAAGTTCCAAAATCCAAGGGTCCGGGACCCGTGAGTGGCACACATGACACGAGCCTCATCAAACACTAACAATATGATGTCGTGTATACATATGAATTAAGTTTTATTTATTTCCTATCTCCAGATGAAATTACAC
Source organism: Rubia tinctorum (assembly GCA_032355605.1). NCBI lineage: Eukaryota > Viridiplantae > Streptophyta > Magnoliopsida > Gentianales > Rubiaceae > Rubia > Rubia tinctorum. The sequence continues at coordinate 17,158,890 of JAULKM010000008.1, forward strand.
TGCAATAATTAGTACGCTGTTCAAGAAACATATTTGATCGTTAATATGTTATTTAGTTTCTTTGTCTTAACTCAAACTGTACACTTCACTTTAGAACAATAATCACTATCAAATTTTGACCACATATTTAAATAGATATATAAACAATAATATTATCATATGTTTTACTGTTGGATTCGTCGTAACAAGTAGTTTCTAAATATTAATTAGGGGTGGAAAAATAGACTCGTAACCCATGGGTCAAGCGGGTTATCTAATTTTTAACTCGTATGAGTATGACTAAAATAGGTAATGAGTTAAATGAGTCAAATGAGTAGTTGCAAAATATGGGTTGAAAGAGTTGGGTTTGTGGGTTGACCGCGGGTTTATCCATATGGGTTAGTATATAAACTCACACGTGTCAATATATAGGTTGAAACCCGCAAATTTTACCCATATGAGTTGATATACAAATCCATATGGGTTTATAGATGAGTTGAAACCAGCGGGTTTACCCATTTTTTACCAATGAGTTGAATGACCTTCAACCCGCGGGTTGAGAGGTTTCAACTCGACCCGTTTTGACCCGGCCCATTTTTTACCCATCATAAAATGGGTCAAAATGGGTCATACCCATATTTTTAATTACCTATTTTACCCAACCCGTATTTGACCTGTCCACCCATTTGCCACCCATAATATTAATTTTTATTTATCATTATTATACGTATTTAAACATATTAACGGACAAACATGTTTCTTGATAATCGTGAAAAGGATTCCTTACAATTTGAGGTGAGGCGGAGGGAGTACATATAATAATGAAAAATAAAATGTTGATATTTAGAAACTACTTGTTATGATGAATTAAACAATATCATGCTCTCTCTGTCCCATCTAAACTTGCACAAAATCTTTTTCACGGTCTGCAATAAACATGCTTGACTGTAAATATGTGTAGCTACGGACAATAACGGAACATAAACATTTGATATTTAGAAACTACATACTATGACGAATCTAACCATATCTCATACAATAAATTATTTTTATATATGCATTCAAATATGTGGTCAAAGTTCGACCACTTTGATTGGGGGAAAATTCTGCGCAGATTTGGCTGGGACGCAGAAAGTATACAATAATATTATTGTTCATATATATATATATATAAATTCAAATATGCGGTCAAATTTTGATAAATAATAGTGTCAAAGAAGCAAGAGTGCAATTTCAGTTGGGACAAAGGGAGTAGTTGATATGATGCATTGGACATTTTTAAATACCAGTTTATAATAAACTGTAACGCTTGATCAAACTTTATCAATAAAGTGATTCATAATTGATTCAAGAAAATTAATTTGATGAATATATAAAATTAATCCCTCCGTCACATGTGAATATGCACAAGAGAAAATTTGCTTTTAATTTTAAAGCTGTAAAATGACTAAAAAACCCTTGTCTTCCTTGTTCAGCCTCTGCGTCTTCTTTGTTCTTCGTCATTCCAGATCTATGTCATTGTGCCGCTGGAGTAGTTTGATTCAATAGCGAGATAACATTATTTTATACAAATAACATGGTCAATTTGTGGGCTAATGAGGAAAAGGGGACTCTTTCACCCCTTCTATTGCCTTACAGATAGGAAAATGGAAAAAGCTTGAATCAAACCTACCGAAAATACCTTCCTCCGACGAAAGCGAAGATTTACCAAATCGACTAAACCCAATTGATGAAGGCATGTAGATGAAGACGTGAGCATGGAAGCGGAGAGATGAAGATGTGACCAGGGAGGTGGAGATGAAGATGCCGGAAACCCTCAATCACCGATAAGATCGCGTCTGAGCTCCAGTGGGGTGGACGAATTCGAGCAGTGCCGCAGCCACTGACTTAAAGAGAGAGGAATATGTAAGGAAGATGAAGGCGGAGAGGAAGAAGTGATGAGAGAGAGATATGAGAGAGAGGAAGATGGAGGGGATGAGTTGTGAGCAGATGGAGGGAGTGATCTTTACTTATTTAAAAGGAATTCATGTATTATGATATGTAAAAAATAATATTAAAATAAAAAAGAGTGTCAATTTGTTTGGGACAGACTAAAATGGAATGTGTACAGATGTAGATGCTAATGGGACGAATGGAGTACATGTTTCATCCATTGCTTTTTACAGGATGATTGAGCATTTATTACTCGTTTTCAAATGATTCATCCTTCTCGTATTTATATATTTTAGCGAGTACCAACATTTTTTTATCATTAAACATTAAAGATTATGGGACAATGATTGAGACACAACTCTCTTAAAAAGTATAAGTGTATTCATAATGTTCAAGCGGTACTACACATACTAATCGAGTCCAAAGTTTCTCTCTCTAAGTTAGAGTGCTCCTAAGTTTCTCTTTCCACTGTTACAAACATGAAATATCTTCAACACTAAAATTCCAAACAAGGAGAATCATCACCACTAAAACACATTCCCTGCACTCATGTTGCAATCCAAGTCCTCATGGATTTAAACAACCCACATCCGAAAACAGTAGCCCAGCCATAAACAAACCTTGTACCCCACACAACAAAATAATCACACATGAAACAAAAACAACCCACAAAATCTCAGTCTCGCCCCCACAAAATCCCACTAGCCATACACATTAGCCAGGAGGAAAATCAATCACTATACAACACGAAAGTACTCAGAAATAAACAAAGCATAAAGTCACTATCAACAGTATCCACATATTGAGAGTCAACCAAAGCAGCAAAAAGAAGAGCACCACAGGGTCTCGGGGGACTAATGGTTGGAGGGGTCGCGAGATAGTTAAGAGAACTCATAAGAACACAAAGATGTCCTATTTGGAGATGAATTCAATTGGGAAACATACTTATCTCCCAGGATGGGAGCCAAATTCAAGCTAGACGAAGCTGAATACCAAAGAGGAGAGTTCATACTGGAAGATTGTCTGGTAGGTTATTTTCTAGACTATCGACATTTCACACTTACAAGAATGTAACTCCTTATCTCAAACTATTGGGGAGAAGGAGTCCATGTCAATGTCATAGCAAACAATGGGAAATTTTACGTACTACAGTTTGCCCAGAGGTCCAAGCTTCTCGCCTTGCTGCATAATGGCCCAATAAACATAGCTGGAGGTTTTATAGACCTTCATAGACTAATCCTAGAAATAATCCTCTAGCACATGACAGTCACCAGAGTCCTTATTTGGATTCGAATATATGGTCTCACACTGGAATACTTTGGCAGGAGCACCATATCTAAGTTTGCGTCTGTCATCGGTAATGCCTAAGAGGAGGATTTTGGAGGAAGACTACTTTATCATTCATAGATTGTAAGCGTCTGAGCATGGATGCTGGTACAGAAAGCTCTAGTGTCCGATTTTTGGCTGAAATTTAGAAGAGGTGGAATGGTCTAGATTTCCATCGACTATGAAAGAGTGCACAAAATGCGCTGGCGGTGCATAACCCTAGATCACACCTACCCACAATGCAGATAGCATGATGAAACAGAACTTAAAAGGCATGTCGATGCCAGGTTCGCAGCACTCGGGTACGAACTACAACATTAAATTTACAGAGACCTCTCCGAGGAACTTTACCTGCCAGAAATTTGATTGCACAGGAACATGCCAATACGAAGATTTACAAGATTCCCTCCTCACTATTTCCACACCAACGCTCACAGGTTCTTGAACATTCCTGAGGATGCACTTGTGGATGGCTTCAAGTAACTAGAAGAAATTTACCCTACCCTGGAGGATCTAAGAGAAGAAAAAGAGTACAATCCCAAAAGACCGCTAGGATTGCGCCAACAAGAAAATGCAGCAGAGGATCAAGAAACAAAAGCTGCCACCCTAGAAATGATATCTCGGGAAAATGAGATAAATGATATCTATCTCCAGGGACTAGCTAAAGCTCAGGAAAGGTTGAGATATCTTCCGAAGGTTCCATATTTTTGGGAAGACTATGAAGAAGGACACATCAATTCCCCAAATGTTTTGTCTAACGTCGATATGCAGGAGATCGTCCCACCATCATCCTCACAACAAGACCAGCAGTAGGAGCAATAGGCCTGGAACATGGGGTTGTTCGAATAAGACATGTAGAAGATGAAAATAGTGAGGTCGTAATAGAGGAATACGTGATTGCTGGAGGAAGAAGGTATATCCTCGCTGACGAGGCGGTGATAGAACAATGTCCCAGAAATAAGGTGGAGCTCAAACAGTTCACATTAACAGACGGCACGGTAACAAAACCGTTCCTTACCAACGGGGTATTTTTGGAAGATCCAAACTTTGGTTCTGACGCAGAGTTAGACCAAAGGAGTGATGAACTTAATTTTGATATGGGTCTCACTATTAATTTTGGAGAGTTCAGAAACTAGACGGATATCATCCTGAACCGCGGAGCTCCATCAAAGCCAGCTTAGCCTATACCCCCAACCTGGAGCAAAAAGAGAGTAATAATGATTTGGGAAAAGGCAAAGGTAAAAAGGTGAAATTGTTAAATCGGCAAAAGAGAGCAGAAAGAAGCAAAGCTTCTCCTACGTCGACGCCACAATGGAATCCAAATTAATGAACCCATCAGCACATCAATTCCACAACCCCCATGTTCAGAAATTGAGCGGGATGATTTTGATCCAAATGAAATACCAAATAGGCAGATAGGAGAAACAAGTGGCTCAATTCAAATCCGGCTGACACAAGGCAATGATGAAGGGAAAGGAAAAGCAGTACGGAAACGATTGGCAGAGAAGAGCATTCATAATGGCAAGAGAAAAGATCTAAAGGTGGATGTGACATGGATGGAAAGCTGGATAGAGTTAGATGGGAAAAGAGATTTGGAATTAATTCAAGCAAGTGGAGGTCTCAAAATTATCAGCTAGAACGTGGAAGCAATAACTGATGCTGACGCAGGTAATTCTCAAAACTCCATCTCTTTTAATACTGGGCCAAACACATCAGTGCACATTCAAACAACCTAAATAACAAAGCCAAAACCACACCCTACCAAAAAACAATACACACTAACCCACCTAACTTACCTAACCAATCATACCAACACCCCATTTAAAACAAACTTATGCTCCCCCCATTACCAATCACCAATAACTAAAGACAAATAACCCCCACACAAACAAATAACCAATCCCCACCACAACCCCAAGTAGCCAATCACCCCAAGCTCAGCCCAAAGAAGAACCCAAGCAAAAAATCATAGAGAGGTCAGACATTGTACCTGAGAAGCAGAGGAGCACCACAGTCCATTGGAGGAACACCGCCTCGACAACACCTCCAGAAGAAACACCCAGCCGGAATGGGCCACGCCAGGAAATCTCTAATCCATAAACAAGCAGCCCAGCCGCTGGTCAAGGGAACTCGTTGGATTTGGCATCGACAAAGACCGACCAACTACCAAACAATCGCTGGAGAATCTTGGACGATAAATCTAAGAAAGGTGGCAATGATAGACCGAATCGTTTGAGGCTACACATGAGATCACACACACACACACCGTCGGAGGAGAAACAACGCCAATCCAATAGAGATACCAACTACCAAACAATCGTTGGAGAATCTTGGATGATAAATCTAAGAAAGGTGGCAATGATAGACCGACTCGTTTGAGGCTACACATGAGATCACACACGCACCGTCGGAGGAGAAACAATGCCAATACAATAGAGATGATGGTATTGGCCATGTTATACAGTATAAAATGGAAGAAAATGAAAGGCACACTGATTTGTCGGAGGCACTGGAACGGAGCCAAGAGATGGTCGGCATAATGGATCTATAAAAAATTTCAGTGGTGGAGGGAAATCGAAATGGAAAAGGAAAAGAGATGGGTGTGCACAAAGAGGAAGCATTATTATCAATGAGGCACAGGGAGAAAGAGAAATCAGGGAGTGAATTGTTAATCCAAGAGGGTCAGAGCTCCAACACAGAAGACCTGTCACAACACAATAAAGTAATTCGTCCTGAAATAAAATGGTAGGGGAACTTCCTGATAGTGTTACGTATCATAGAAAGAAGAGGGAATATAAGATTCACTCCCACAAAATTGACAATTGCTACCATAATTTTCATTGAAAAGAATATGAAAAGATTTAGGCAATTAAAAAATGTGGAAGATTCAAAGCAGGAGAGTGTAGGGGCTAGCAGGGGAGAAACAATCTAGCCAAAATCAATAGCTACACGGGAGACTATGGACAAGCAGGGGAGGGATAATTTGGCACAAATCAACAAGCATGAGAAGGCTATCCAGTGGGCTATTGCAGAATATATGCCAGTGGCAGATGGACTGGGAGTCAAAAGGAAGAGACAACTTCAGGAAGAGATAGGAGGAATTGTTTTCAACAAGAGAAGATGCACGAAGGAACATGAAGATAATAAACTGAATCAAACGCTGTTAATGTTCCCGAAAATCGATCAAGAACTCAGAGCAGAACATGGGGAGTTGGTCATAGTAACAGCCAGAACTTTTGAGTCAATGATATAAATAGTGATGCAAGGTGATGAAGGAGAGAGCCGCGGTACTTCAGTGGTTGGTCCAGAATAACCACCAAGAGGTACATGAATCTACTCAGTTGGAACTGCAAAAGACTAACGCATCCTCTGACAGTAAAATTCTTAAATAGCAACATCAACCATTATAACCCCAATATTGTGTTTTTAATGAAAACTAAGTGTGAATCTAGTAAAATTAGTAAGCGGCTAGGTATAACTTATTTCACTAGATGGGAAGTAGTAGATTCAGTAAAAGCAAGTGGAGGACTCTGTTTAGCCTGGTCATTAGATATCTTGGTATCAGTAGTTAAAATATGCCAAAAATTTGTATGCTGTAAAACACGACCACCCAAGGCGATGAATGGATGTTGATTCTTGTGTACGGGCATCCCGGTCGACCCCAAAGGAAACCAGTGTTGGATTGCCTACATATGGTCCTACAGATTACCGACCTACCCGTACTCATCACTAGAGATTTCAATCAGGTTCTAGACGGTAAGAAAAATTAGACGAAAGGCTAGCTATACCACAGGAAGTAAACGATCTCAAAAGCCTGCTAAGGGGGGGCAAACCTAAGTGAACTTAGGAACAAGGGACAATGGTTCACATGGTCCAATGGAATATGAGGCAATGATATGATATTAGAACGTCTAGATCGAGCATATGCAAACGGAAAATGAACGTCAATGTTCAAAAAGTACAACCTAACAAACCATACAATCATGAGATCCAACCATGGGGTTCTTACCATCAACACACATCCCAGGGCCAGGGCTTGGTACAACACCTCAATCAGAAGATTTGAATCTTTCCAGGTCAGATAAAACCACACCAATGAGCTGGTAAAATGTGTCTGGAAACCATTCCAGCACACTGCTAGCCAACCATAGGGGTCAACCACTATGACGGAGTCCAACACCTCAATGTGCTTCAACATGAAGCTGTATGAGACCGCGACAAGACTGGGCAACTGGGCCAAATAGAACATTGGCAAACTGGAGTACACAATAAGGCAGGTGAAACAATAGCAAGGCGCAAAGCAAAGATAGAAGGATGCAGATACCTTGTATGAGAAATCAAAAGAACTTGAGGACCTCCTCATCATGCAAGACGATTACTGGAGACAAAGAGCGAAGTCCCTAGGATTAAAGAAGAATACAGAAATACAAAAGTCTTCCATAAATGGGCGCAAAAAATGAAGGGGAGGAACTACATAACCCAGCTCAATAACGAAGCATGACATGGATTTCAAAGCAAGAACATCTGCAACAAATAGTACACAATCATGTAAGCTTTGTCTTTGTTGTAGAATCTAGTATGCCGACATATGCTTTTAGACAATCAACTGAGCAGGATATCCTAAACCTCACTAAGGGGGGTCGATCTAAGCCAGCAGAAGAAACTGGAGAGTTTAGTAACTCCACTATAAATAAAAGCGGCCATATTCCAAATAGGCAAATGGAAGGCACCGGGGCCTGGTAGCTTATCACCAGGCTTCTACAACACTATTGGTCGGAAGTGAGGGGACAAATTAACGAACGCGGTCCAAAGGTTCTTCCTGACCTCATCCATGCCAACAGAGTGGAACTACCAAACCCATGTTCGTATCCCAAATAAGAGGTGTCCAAAGGAACTGATAGACCTACGCTTGATAAACCTATGCAATGTAACATATAAAATCATCGTGAAGATTCTGGTAAACATAATTAAAATAGTCACGGGACTTCTTATCTTAGGAAATCAATCGGCCTTTGTGCAAGGAAGATCTATTGTCGAAACTCACTCATAACGTATGAACTGATTGAATTTATTTGCTAGAAGAAGACAGGAAAGCAGGCAATGACCGCAATGAAAATTGACATGAGCAAGACATATGACCATGTATCATGGGAGTTTCTGGAAAACATGATGTAATGCACGAGCTTCCAGCAAATATGGATAGTTTGGGTAATGGAATTTTATACCACCGTCTCATACTCCATAAAGTTCAACGGGACAAATTCAAGAGCGTTCCAGCCAAAACAAGGACTCGGACAAGGGTACCCACTCTTGTCGTTCCTATTCATCCTATGCCTGGAAGGATTCTCATCGATGATAGCTTTGGAGGGCTTCTAAAGTTTCTGCTCGGGTGTAAAAATAGGCTGCTATGTCCAACTGTTTCACATCTAATGTTCGCAGATGACTGCATCATTTTCTTCAACATCTCAGAAAGAGGATCAACAAAACTGGCGCAGACACTCAACCTCTTTGCGGATTACTCTGGCCAAAGAATAAATTTCCAGAAGTTCGCACTCTTAGTCAGCCCAAACACAGAGTCAAGAACAAAGGAACGTCTCAGCGAGACTTGCAGAGTTTTCGCAGACCTGCTCAAGGAAAACTTCCTCGGGCACGACATGGATTTCATCGGCTCAAAAGTGGGAATGTTCAACAAATTGATCCAAAAAGTAACAGAAAAAATGTTGACATGAAAGTCCGTGGACCTGTTAGTCATGAGAAGGGTCACCCTCAAAAAACATGTACTAGCCTCAACAACTCAATACACTCACAGTACGTTCCGAATACCCTCAGCAGTTGCAAAAAAAAAATTGATAACCATCTCGCTAGATTTATTTGGGCAAGAGTCACGGATGGAAGAGGGATACACTGGAAGTCTTGGAAATCGATGCGCCACTCCGAATGGCAGGGGTACTAGAGATGCGCTCCATAGAGCAGATGAACCAAACCTTGCTAGGAAAACTAGCATGGAAGCTAATTACGCACAAACACTCTTTCTCCAAACTGTTCATCAACAAGTATTGTAGCAAGGAGCACTCTTGGAAGGTCAAACTGAAAAAGGCTCAACGTGGGGATGAAGGGGAATCTTGGGGGGAAAAGACCTTATCAGGAACGGACTCAAATGGCAAGTGGTTGATGGTCACAGAATAGACATCTAGGATGAGTGATTTCCAAACCACAAGAACCCAATAAGATACGAAAGACAACTTCTGCCCCAACTGAGATTCAAAGTGAGTGACCTGGTTGATAGTACCAAGCAATGGCGAATGCCACTACTGAGACAATTCTTCAGCCCAAAATAGCAAATGACATTGCAGGTATCTACATCCCCCTCGCCTCCCTTGGGCAGAAGGACTGCCAATTTTTGGATAAAGATTGGCTGGGAAAGTACATGGTTAAAAGCGGCTACCAAGAAGTATGGAAAGCAAGAGATCAACACAAACCATCGTGCTCGGTCCCGATAGGAAACCCTGAACCCAACAAACAGTTATGGAAGATGTTGAGGAACTCCAAGATTCCAAAAAATAAATAAATCAAATTCTAGGTGTGGATACTCGTACAAAACGCGGCACCAACATGACCGACATTGAGGAAAAAGAACATGGAGGTCTCGCCCATCTTCCAAATGTGCCATTCTCAGGTGGAAACTCCCACACATATGATACTAGAATGTAACTTCGCAAGGAGAGTCTGGAGAACATCAAGACTGGGGGTTGACTTTTGACAGGGTAATCTGATCCAACTCAAAGGATGGCTAACATAATGGTTCAAAATAGCACCGGAAGCCGAGGACATCAATCTCGCATTTGTCACCATATGGACGATCCGGTGTTTTAGGAACAAAGCCACGTGTAAACAACAACCAGTCTCTGTGGAAACCGTCCTAGCCACCATTAGGGTTACACAAGTGGACGAACCTAACCAAGACCCAACAGGGTTAAGGACGTTAGAGGACCCCAACTCAGAGCAAGTTAACCTGGAACAAATGATGCACCAGACTCGAGCAGTGGAACCAAGGCGGGCCAAAGTAGGAGATATACAACTGAATATGGTACACACGAGATGGACATCTAAACCCTGCTTATACCAGCTGGACACGAATTGACATAGATGCAACATTCAGAGCACAAAACGGTAAGGCAAAGGGAGAGAGAATGATTGGCAAGGATCGTGGAACATTCAAGCGCTCTCTGTCGTCCAAATAGAGCTCATTGCTATTCATGAATCGATGACAGATGCAAGAAACCAAGCAGCCACACACATTTGTGTACGAACGGATTGCGAGATGACACTCAACCACATCCATAACTTCCCCAACGTCCCCCAGGACTAAAGGGGCTACTTAGGAGTATCATAATGCTCACAATGGTGTTCAATAGAATACATATAATCCCTAGAGCGGTTTTAATGAATGCTCATAATATAACCCGCCATGTAATAGGTGGTTGCTATCACCAAAACTCCATGGTGGTAATATAAATGTCCGACACTTTGTTTTTAAAAAAAAACGTTCAGCCATGATTGGTGGTTTCTTTTTTGAGTGATTTTCGCTGTTAAATAGGGTTTAGCTTTGGACTTGAGTTTGATCCTTGTAGTAAAAATAAGGATTATATCAACATATATTTTCAATATAAAAAACTACTTTTAAAAAAAGAGAGGGGCTTTGCATCAATCCAAAAACACAAAATTGTAACTCAGTTAAGGAGAACGAAGTCAGTTGCAGAATAGACCACTAGACAAGCAATTATTGAACCCCCCTAACATTTATTTAAAACCATGCAACTCAAATCAGTAGCTAAAACCAGAATAAGAAAACTACTAAAGTAATAATCAAAGCAAAGCATAAACTTAATTCTAAATCAGCTTTTCACACAATTTGTTCTTAAGAACTTCTTCAGCTGGTGAGAGAGATTCCTTACTCAGCAACTTTTCTAAAATCTTACATTTGCGATCAAGGTCCCTTTGCTGCATCTGATTCACCTCCTTTTCTCGTTCAAACTCTAACCTCCTTTCCTCAATCTCCTTTCTAGCTTCTATCTCTCGCAATTTAACTTCCTTCCAATCGTCCCCAAACACCTGCGAATTGTTCCACTCTTTTAGGATATCAATATCTTGCATATATTCCTCCCCTCCGTTACCTTGCTCTTCTGGTATTCCCTCACCTACTGGTCTTGCAGAAAACAGAGGAGTAGAAAAATCACCAACTTTTGGTGTCTCGGAATCAGCTGAGGCAGAA
>JAULKM010000008.1:17177827-17195011 GCA_032355605.1 Rubia tinctorum
ACATCTTCTTCGACTTCTTCCCCGTCACACAATCTGCGGCCTCGCCGGTATTATTGCATCTCGACAACCTAGAAATCTGCAAATGGGGTGAAGGAGTTGGGCCAAATTCCGAGGCTGCATTTATGGGAATTGGCTGGTTTCTTGGGTTCTTCACCCTTGCATGCTCAACAACTCTTGAAAGGGTCATGATTGAATCGATTCAGCTGACCAGAAATGGCAGAAAATTCTTGTGATTTAGGCTTTAGGACATCACGGTTGGAGAGACTTGTGATGACGTACAAGTTAACGTTATTTGGTTTTGTACACACACATCCACAACAACAGCTAAATTAGCCATGTCTAACTTACCGTGTCCAATTATATTCGCGTTATAGATCAACTAGTTAATAATCATAGAAGGACGTGGTATTATAACTTTTTAGGTATCCGTCTAAATTCTTGTGTCCAATCACCTTTACGTTATAGATCGACTAGTTAATAATCATAGAATGAAGTCGTGTTATAACTTATTAGACATGGTTGATCGAGAAAATAAACTTAAGACATGGCATTTGAACTTATACACAGAGTTGTCGGTGGGGGTTAATAGAGGTGGTTTTGATTAACAATGATTTTGGTTTTGTTTGGTTGGTTGCAAACAAATTTGCTGCTGTTTCCAAGTACTTCTGGTTTGTCTTGTTGACCTGCCGTTGTGATTTGTAATTTTGTACCCTCTTTTCCCAGTTAAATATTTAAGCTCTATGATTTTAGAACAGGAATATGTTGGAGCAATCAAAGTGCAGGGGCGGAGAATTGTTAATTATTTCAATATCTTGGCATTTATGACTTGTCTATATTCATTAAATTCAAATTTCATGTGAATCAGAGGGTTGATTGCAGGCAAAATTGTCTTATATATTGGAGGAAAGCAGTAAGGAGGGGAAAGATATGCAACTTTTCTCTCTCCAAAGTATACTAGTAGTTGTTTTTTCCAATTGGGTATGGAACTTTTTTGGCATTCTACCTTAGATTCAAACCGGTTTGATCACATTATTGTAAGATCTTCGGTGATATCTGTATATCACTAAGGACAAATTCATTAAACTGTGCACATGCAGAACTGAAGGAAAGAGAGAACCCCTGCATGGAGAAGCAGAGGAATCAGCCTCTCTTTTTTTACTCTTAACTTGAAACCAATTTCAGGTTGAAATTAATGACATGGTTCTACATAAAATGAAGTGACCCTCAATCTAAGTTTGAATGCTGGTACTTAGTTTTGGATTTTTCTTTATATGTAGTTTGATTACTATCATTGCTTGTTTGTAATCTTTTAAAAAATAGTTTGTCTCCTGTAAAATCGTCTTATGATAAGACAAAGGGGTAAATAACACATACTATAAAATAGGATAATCTAAAATATGGGGTTAAAAAAGAATTCATTGTGATTCGGGGTAAATTTCATTAGAATCTATGAAACACAAGGGTTGATGGGCTCGTCGCCTCTGTTCGTCGATGCCCGACAAACCCTAAACGACCGTTCGTCGCAGTCTGACAAGCCCTTAACTATCATTCCACCTCCCGTCGTCGAGTTTAACCCATTTTTCATCCACGTCGTTTTTCATTGCTCTGAATCGTAGCAATATTCCGCCCATTGTACATCTCGGTGAGTTGGTGACTTGAAGAAGACGACGTAGATTCGCGGTGGTCGGGTTAAACTATCGGAGAATACAGGCGGCTTGTTGTCGTTGTTTCTTGAACTCGGAAAGGATCTAGAAGAAGTGGGCGGTTCCAACAGTGTTTCATGCCGGCGTTTCAGCTTCGTCTTCGTCGTTCCGGGTCAGAGGTCGGTAGGAAATTCACGGCGAGCGAGGGAGAAGCAAGTCCAAGGTTTGGATTTTAGGGCATGGGCAATGTCAATTTCTTAATTTTAAGAAATCGCTCTAGAAACCGAAAACAGGCACAGTAGTGGTTTCTAATGTCGCTCCATGGTTTCTTGTAAGAAATCGATTAAGAAACCGGTTGGGGCCCAACCTTTATTTTTATTTTCCAAAAATTCTGAATTTTAAAAATTTAAAAATTTAATTTGAAAATCGGTAAAAATAATAATTAAAATCTGGAAAAAAAATTAAAATCTGGGAAAAAAAATTAAAATCTGGAAAAAAGTTATATTCACAAAATAATTAGAGTCCGTCTCTTAAAAGACGGTCTTTCCATAAGTCATGGAAAGACCAAGGTTTAAAGTATAAATTAGAAGAAATTAAGATAAAACTTCCGGGTTGTATGAACCGGGTTATAACATTTATAACTACTACACGTTACATAATAAAACTTTAATATTGCAACAAACACTTTTTACCTTTTATTATTATAATTAAGCTCTGTCTTTCCCAAGAATTTGCCAAATAATTTATAATTTTTTTAAAAAAGAAATTAAATTCATTTTATTTTGGGCAGACAATTTTTTTAAAATTAAATGTAAAAAATTCGTGAGTAGGTTAGAGAAAATCAAGTAGGGTCCATGAATAGTAGAAAGTGGTTTCTAACTATTGTGGAGAATAAAATGGGTACTCCCTCTGTCCCTCTTTTAGTGTCTTACTTCCTCTTTTGTCACTATTCAATGATGATTTTATGATTTTAATATCTTAAATTCTGTTTAAAAATAAATTATGAAAATTAAATATCTTTCTTTTTTTGGGCGACGGCAAAATGGTCTTTCCAATAAAATTAGGCCATCAAACAGTTGGCTAAAAAGTCAACAGAGTCAAAGGTTATTTTGACACTTTCTAATATTGCATAGTTATATTGGCAATTTCAACCTAAAGTCACGGTCATTTTAGCACTTAACTCTTGTTTTTATTTATTGCAACCATATTGCTATAACTTTTTAAAACTTTTATAATTTATTACAATGTATAAATATATATGATTTTACTCTAAAAGACATTAAAATAAAGTTTTTAATAATTGGTATAACCGTTAGTTGGTCTAATATAAGATTTTCTCTTATGTTTTATATTTACCAAATAATGTTGACAAAGTCTCGTGCAAGACGGTCTCACAGCGAGATTAGGGATTAAATTGCAAAGAATTTAGCATGAGGTTTCAAATTGAAGTTTTAAAAGTTCTGGGGTTGGATGTGAATTTTGTTAGTTTACATTTAATTCCATGCATAAATATCAATATTTCATCTTCTTCTCTCTCCCCTCTCTTCTGTCTTTTGCGCAACTGCTCTCTCCATTTCTCTTCGAGCTCCATTTCAACCATACACAACCGTTCCCTTCCTTTGATTTTACTTCTCCTTTTCTCCATTTTTCCTCCATATTTCTTTCTCGCAGTGATTTGCGATGAACGTAGGGAAGTTGTGCTTCATTTTGCCGATTTTGCCGATTTTAGCTTTAATTTATGGCGATCTAACACAATTCAACTTTCGTTTTGTATTTATTTTCAAAGGTAATTTTTCGCTTTGATTTTTTATGCATATTTTATTGTTTTTCCAAAAAAAATTGGTTCATGTGATTTTCTAGGATTTGTGTAGGTTATATTGAGTATTGTGATTATTTTGTGGTTTTTGTTCATTATGTAGTTCAATCATGTGTTTATTGTGTGCTTTAGGGTTTATGTTGTTCATTGAGTTAATATTTGGGGATTTCTCTGCTTTTTGTGTTTGGTGAATTGTTCTTATGGATTTGTGCTAATTTTATACTTGTGGTGTTTTCATGCTTATGTGTGCAATTGATGTTAAGTTTTAATTGTGTGTGATATTTTAGGGGTTTATTACGATTTGTGCTAATTTTTGTGTTGTTGTTGTTTCTTAGATGTCTAAGAACACTTTCACACTGTTGTTGCAATCAAAAAATGAGGAGCATCTGTAAGTTTTATTATTTTTCAGATGTGATATTTAAAATACTGTTGTTGATGTTCTTGGTTTTATGTTTGATGTTTCATGTTTAAGCTCTACGTATTGTTATCTGTGTTGATGTGATGTTTTGATTTTAGTGTTTGATGTTTGTGGTGTTTTCATGCTTAAGTGTGCAATTGATATTCAGTTTTGTTGTTTTTTATTGTGTGTGATATCTTAGGGTTTTGTTACGATTTGTGCTAAAATTTTTTTATTGTTCTTCCTATTTCTTAGATGTCTAAGAATACTTTCCCACTTATGCTACAATCAAGAAGGAAGTATGAACTGTAAGTTTTCGTCTTCTTTTTTTTTCTCCTTTTTCAGTTGTGATGTTTTAGATATTGTTGTTGATATTTATGGCTTTATCTTTGATCTTTCATGTTTAAGCTCTAAGTATTTTTTTATGTGTGCTGGTGTAACATTTTTAATTTCAGTGTTTGCCTTGTGGTGTTTTCATGTTTAAGTATACAGCTGATGTTCAGTTTTGTTGTTTTTTATATTTTAGTGTGTGTTGTTGATGTTTTTAAATTTTGAGATTGATTTTTTAAATACTTGATGTGATGTTTTCAATGTAGTTGTCAGTGATGTTATGTGTTCGATGTTTTAATTACAAATATTGATGTTTTTATTATTGTATGTGATGTTTTATATTATTTCACATGAATACTTTCCAAGTTAGAGCTCTATGATGTCATTGATGAGTTAATAAAAATGATTTGAGGAATCATACTTCTGAAGGTGTTCCCTTGAACAGAGAACCGCAGTCGATCTTTGATCTATGTGTTGATGTAGTAAGAGAGTCATCCTCTTCAAAATCAGCAGGAGAAGGCAAGTCTGTGAAAAAGTTAGCGGCGGAGGGAAACAAGTATGAGAAAAAAATGGAATTTGATTGTTTAGGTAGTATTGTTTGACATTGATTTTTTCAGTTATGATGGTTGATTGTTAATGTTGAGGCGCTTGATTGTTATTGATGTTTTAGTTTGATTTGAATTTTTTTCAGTTTTTATGTTAGCGGTTTTTAGGGCATTAGAACCCTTTTGTAATGAATGACGTTTGATGGTTCGATAATTATGATGATTAACATTTTCACATGCTAACTTAAAATTTCAAATTAAAGTTTGCCACTTTTATTTGCTAATTTTATATGTATTTGTTGTGCCAGTGATAATTTATTGAATTCCTTCGATTTTGAGTTGTCAGTGTATGATGTTTTATGTCTTGTTCATCTTTAATATACATTAAGTGATACGTATCATCTTCAATTTGTAAATTATCTTGTAAAAAAACATTAGTGGATAGAATTGGAACGTCAAAATAGTTTTTTCAAATGCAACAATAGTGGAATGCATATTTTCAACACTAGTTTGAGATATTTTACTATCTTAAATTTGACTATTTAACTTATATTTTCTTTTTGATTGATGTGCTAACTTTTCAGAGTCATTTATAGAAATTGATATTGATGTTTCTTATTTTTGAATAGTAGATTTTTATTTGATGTATTATTGATGTTTCAAGAGTGTGAATTGATCTTTTAAATTTAATATTGATCTTTATAATGTTTTCATTTGATGTTTGATTATATTTATTTAATTTTAATTATTTAAAATTTGATGTGTATTTTTAGTATATTTATTTGATGTTTGACTATTTTGATGTGTGTCTTTAATTTTTTACATTTGATGTTTTAGCTATTTTATTTTGATGTTTGACCATTTTAGTTTGATATCTATTTTAATATATTATTAAATTTGATGATTTAGAATTTTTATTTGGTGATATTTATTTTTAAATTGATGCATTATTAGTTGGTTGTGAATTAGATTATTTAGGCCTAATATCAGCCCACAAAATAAAATTATCCGGTTGACCCAAATTTGACCCAATCGACCCTCATATATCTTCCCAATTCTTTACAAAAGATTTGATAAAGTCTTTACAAAACGATTGGTCACGAAATATCTTGACTTTTTACAAAAGAGAGACAAGAGACAAAATATTTGCCACTTGATCTTTAGTTCTACTAACAAAACTAACATACATAGGTAGAAATTGGAAGTGATTCCAGTGTTTGCACCTCCACCCCTCGTGTTAATGCTAAAACCTGGCCAGATTTCCAATTTCTCCCTATGTTTTGGTGGATGTATTCCTCTGAATTTGTGGTTGTTTCCAGGTCCTATAAACATGTAGCTTCTTCTGAGTATGAGAGCCTAGAAAGTGATTTGTACATGCTCAACTGCAGTGCCCTTCCTTCTGCCTGCTTGTGATTTGGTTGCCAACTTCAAGATGGTTTGCTCATGTTCCGAATGTGCATGACTTCTCCTTTTTTAGCCAAGTGAGTAATCTGCAAAAAACTATTCTCAGCAGTATCCATTCAATTAACTCTTAAATTAGGCACATTTAACCTATCTAGGTGTTAAAGACCCTTTATATTCTGATCTAGCTGAGCATATATCAGCGTGTGAGATTGCAAATTTCCTTTGTAAGCATGTTTGGCTAAAGCATCCGCAACCTGGTTCCATTCTCTCAGAACATGAGAGAGTTGGGATTCAGATAGGGATCTGTGTAGTGTGTGTGTGTGTGTGTGTGTGTGTGTGTGTGTGTGTGCAATGTCAAAGTGTTTCCATGGAGCTTTATAAGGATCCCTAATGCACTGGAGAACTTGTATACTATCAGTTTCTATGATGAACTGATTACATTCCAAAAGTTGTTGCCAAATGGAAACCATGTTGGACAACAATAAGTTCAGCATGGAAACTGGAGATAGTTGGTACTGAAGAGATATATGCATATATGAATTTACCATGAGAGTCTCCTATGACAACTCCAATTCCACAGTATTGCTTTCCTCTTACCCAGGAAACATCTATATCGATATTAAAATGACAGGATGGCATTTTCCAATTCACTTACTGATGTTAGGCTTCACAGACATGTTAAGGTTAGGAATGATACTAGTTGTAACCCAAAATATGTCTACTGGTTTATGTGAAGCTAGTGGTTTTTTATGGAAAGCAAAAAATAGATCCTCTTTGATGAGCTTCATGATATTAACAATATTAGGCTTTATCTCATAAATATAAGGTTATTTCTAGCTTTCCAAAGGTTCCAAATTGCAAAAGATGGTAAGATGTTCACTAGCTGAGAGTGTAGAGTAGAAATCCCTTATATGACCAGTAAAAAAACCGTCTATAAAAAATTGAGTGGAAGTCAGGCATTGTGATGCCTAAGATAGAATTGATCTCACACCATATTTGTTTGGAAAATGTACATGCATTGAAAAATGAGACAGTGAATCCAAGTTGCAGCACATAGGGCATTTAGAAGCAAGTGTGATTTTTGAAAACACCAAAATATCATCAAAAGGCAGCACAACATCAACCAGTTTCCATAAAAATATAGAAACATTTTTCGGTAAATAACCATTCCAAACCTGTTTCAATGATCTAAGGTTACATCTATGTGCACCAATAATCTGGTGTCCAGTTTTGAAAGAGAAATTCCCATTTTTTTGCTAGTTTCCATACCACTCTATCATGTCTATCAAGTTGGAGTTTGGATTCATGCAGAAAAGCAATAATATCAGGATTGAGATGACTTAGATTAGGCATGTAAAAATCTTTATTATTTACAAACTCAGCCACAGATAAGTCAGGGGGGATTATGTTGGGTGCAATCTTGTCCATCAACGGGCCAAAACCTATCCAGTTAGATGTCAAATGTTTGAGAGTCTATTTCCAATTAAAACCCTAGTATTGCTGAGTGCCAACAGATCCATTTTAAGAATTATTTTCCAATTTTGTGAGTTTATCTTATTATGTGGCGATGACCACATAAACTAAGCCCATGGAGTAATTCCCAGTTGGAACTTCCACCGTAGCTTAAGATAAAAAGTGTGAATGATGTCTGTTAGCTTTCTGAAACCTAAACCATTATGTTCCAGTGGGTAACACATCATATCCAAGCTAATCCAAATCTTTTTATTTCCGTATTGACCTTCCCCCCAAAAAATCTAGTTATTTTTCTTTTTAGAACTTTAACTATGGATTTTGGGGGTTCCATGACAGCTCATAAAATATTGTGGGATAGAGTACATAACTGATTTAATGAGAGTCAATCTACCAGCTGTGCTTAAATAGTTATTTTTCTAATTCTTAAGTTTCATGTCGTAAAGTTCTATCAGAGACTGAAAGTAGCTTGCTTTAGTTCTCCCTTTGAAAATAGGGCAAGCTAAATAATTGAAAGGGAAGGTACCAAGTTTAACCCTCAGTTCATATCTTATTAAGCTCTCATGAGATCTTGTGGCTAAGTTGCTAATGAAGAAGTTACTTTTTTTTATAGTTAATCTTCTGTCCAGAAGTAAGTTCAAAAATTTCCAAGAAGGCTCTTAGTCTAATAACAATGCTTCTAGTGGCTTTAAACAATATGACTGTATCATCTACATAGCTAAGATGTGAGCAAGGAAGTAAACCAGCAGGCAGATGATAGTACTTAAGCTTACCATTTAGAAAGTAAATTGTAAGCTCCTAGAGAAAGCTTCAGAAAATAAATTAAAAAGGAGAGGTGATAGGGGTCTCCCTGTTTAATACCTCTTGTAGGTTGGGAAAAAATGCAGCCTTACCATTAATTAAGACAGAGAACCAAGATGAAGAAAGGTTGGATATGATTATGCCAATAAAGTCAACCTGAAATCCAAATTTAGAGAGAACTGCAGATAGAAATGACCATCTAACCCTATCAAGAGCCTTTGCTAGGTCTAATTTAAGGATGCATTTTGGTGAACCATTTTTTAATTTAAAAATCTTATTATCTCCTTTAGATGAATTACATTATCTACTATTTCCTTGCCTTTAATGAAAACTGACTGGTTTTCAAAGATTAGTCTAGGCATCAGGTCACTTAACCTCTTAACTAGCAGCTTTGTGAAAATCTTATTAATGAAATTAGAAAGTGAGATTGGTCTGTAATTAGAGAAAGTTACAAGAACCTCTTTCTTGGGGATTAGGCAGATCCATGAGCTGGCTATACCAGAGGGGTTTTACCTCATTTCATGAAATCCTGTGTTGCTTCTAAAACATCATTACCTATTATGTCCTAGCTATGTTTAAAAAAAGTGGCAGTATATCCATCAGGTCCAGAGGTTCCATTCTGATTCAAAGAAATCACTACTTCCTTTAACTCCTGAATGGTTGGTTTGATCATTAATACCAGGTTTTCCTCAGGTGTGACTATCTTAGGGATTTGTCTTGTGAAGTGTGTCATAAAAATACTAGAGTCGAGTGCTTCTTCATCTTTTAAGAAGTTACTATAAAACTGGATTGCTTCTTCTTCTATTTCTGCATAATTATTAGTCCAAATGCCTTGTGAGTTTTTTTTTGGAAAAGTTTTGCTTCAGTCTTCTCTGGATAACTGTAGCATGAAAATACTTTGTTTTTCATCCCCATCCTTTAACCATTAAAGCTTAGCATTTTGTTTCCAAAAAATATTTTCCTCATTTAGAGCTTTAAGAAGAATTGCCTTTTTGTGTTTGAGTTCTATTAACTCTTGTGTGCACTGGTTTGCCTCATATGTGATTTCCTGAAGTCTCAAACCTTCCTCAGCCTCTCTTTTATGTTACCATTAATGTCCCCAAAACTTTCCTTATTCCATTTCTTAAGTTCTATTTTTAGCCTTTTTAACTTCATAAAAAATTTAATCATTCCAGTTTCATGGATTGGTTGTGTCCAACTGGTTTGGATTATTGATAAAGGGTCTTTCCTAGTGGTTCAAACATCTAAAAATATGAAGGGCTTGGGATGAGAGGGTATGGAACTACCTATTGTGAGAAGAAGGGGGCTATGATCTGATGTGTGTCTATTAAGGGTGTGTCTATTAAGGGTGTGTCTATTAAGGGTGTGTATTGAGCTATTTGGGAAGTTTTGTAGCCACCAAGTGTCTACTAACCCTCTATCTAGTCTTTTAATTATAGGTGAAGATCTACCATTCGACCATGTGAAAGTGTTACCCACGGTGAAAATGTGAGTCAGTTGATTTACATTAATAAAAGTGGAAAAGTCTCTAATGCTCTTAACATTAGGTTTGTTTGGTCTTTTGTATTCACTGGCTGATGACAGTGAATTAAAATCTCCAATAAAAAGTTTGTTAGGTCATTTTATTTGTTGAAGATCAAACCAAAAAAAGCTTTCTATCTTTTCTGATTGTTACTGCATGAATAAAAAAAGTATTCATGTTTCATGTCAGGCTATGATGTGCAATGTTTGCCTTAGTGAACTGGTTTGTTTGTTTTCCTATAGTTACTTTAAAACAGTCATTCCAGAATATCCATATGTTGTTTGTTTGGGAACTATGTGCTTTGTCAAAGAGGAGTTTTCTTCTATATGCATCAATTGTGTAATGTATATTTTTAGGCTAAAAAAACATATAACAATTGGATATTATGGATCCTTATCAACTTTTTGAGTCTATCAAGTGATGTATCTAAACCCCTAAGATTCCAAATTAAAATTTTAATTCCTACGGTCTTATTAATCATGGAAGAATTTGTTTTTTGCTTTTTGAGGATGACATAAGGTTCATTTTATTAAGCTTGTTAAAAAGTGTTCTTTTCCTAGATTTAGCATGATTTAGGTTGAATGTTGAGGCACTTACCTTGTCCTGCAGTAGCACTCTAGTACTTGAGTCTTCACAGTCATCTTCCTTCGTATCTTGTTCTTCTGCCAGTATGCTGAACATGTTCTCATTTTGGGGACTGGATGTGGCAGAAGGTGAAAATTGATCAGTAAAATCCTCAATAATGTTAGGGATCATACCTGTGAGATCATCTTTGGCATATTTATTGCTCAGGCTAGTGTTTGGAGTCAACTGTGATTGGACTTGTATCATGTTTCTTTCAAACTGATGATCACCATTTTGTGGTGCCTTCTTTGCTTGAGTCTTTTGTCTAGTGTTACTCACTTCCATGACTGTGGGATTAGGGTTGGATTCTGCAGGTGTCAGGGGAGTTTGGTTCTTCTTGGTTACTACATGGTTTGGTTCTGTTGTAGGTCTTTCTAATAGGCTAGGATTTCCTCATTAAGCTCAACAACCTGTGACTTTCCTTCAATCTGATTATTCACTACAACCTTGTTTTGGTTGTCTACATCATTTTGTTTATGGGAATCTAAGATACCGGATGTGTTATTTGTGTTGTCGGCTTTCTTCCAGGTTGCTTTTTGATCATTTTTTGTGGTAAGTTTCGGATTTGGTCTAGGCTTGAGGTTGAGTTGAGGGTTCAAAATCCTATAGTTGGCCATATCATATCATATTTTCCTACAATGTGTGTAATATAGAGACAGGTTATCATACTCTATATTTTACTTTTCATTATCAATTGTTGAGCCTAACCTGATAAAACCAGGAAGTTGAGACTGCAAATCCACATCCACACAAAGCTTCAAAGCAGATGGCCTTGTTAACCTCTCTGTAGCAAGGTCCATTTTGATGAACTTCCCCACTTGATTTCCGATTGCTTGGATTGCTTCAATGTTTTATTATTACAGCGGCACATTTCAGATTGTAATCCACGCAGGGACAATTGAGGATTCTGTGTTAGGCTTGAAATTCGGTGTCTATCTCAGAACCCTCATATTGATTCCATTAAAAGACCAGATGACCTCCATCCAGCATCGTTGAAAGCCCTCATTGGATTGAAGGTGGATTAGGATGTTCTTGGAGTCGATTACCCCTAATTAGCAACTTCCGACTAACCCTATTGTCTTGAAATCTCGTTCGATTCGCTCCATCGACCAACCTCTTAGGAAATTCCCTATCAAAGCATTTTTGTAATAGGCTGAGAGTTATGTTATCTGCTCCGCTGTGAAAATGACCGAGGGCTCTCCTTTGAAATTCGTGACTTGGTTGATTTGGGTGGATGGAAGAGTTGTGGAGATCGGTGGATTTCTGGTTTGGAGTGCTTGTGAGAATCTCGTGCTTGGCTGGACATAGCAGCTTGATTAGCATTTGCCAATCAGAGCCGTTGCAGTGGTGTATTGTTGTTCAAAGAGAGGTGGAAGAAAGACGTTATTGTGGTGTAAAATAGCCGTTACGGTGATGATGTTCAGAGAGAGGCGGGAGAGAGGCGAAGTAGAGAGAGAGGCGCGTTTGTTGATAACAACATACACAATTCTTTAGTATAACTAATGAAGTGATTTAATTTTAATTTTAATTTATTGCAATGAGATTCTTATAAGTTTTAAAGTATATCGCAATGTCTAAATATTTGTAATTTAATTTTAAAAGTTATTGAAACGGAGTTTTTTATGATTGGTCTAACCTTTGTCGATCTAACTGAGGACATTCACATATTAAAATGCTTTCAATGCATAAAAATGCTTTCAACTGGAGTAGTATATTAATTTTTTCAATATAATTGTGTTTTGTAAATTCAGTGGTAAAGAGCCCGTCCCTTGAAATAAGATCTTTCCAAAAGTTATGGAAAAATCAAGATTTAAATTGCAAATTAAAAAAATCAAGATAAAATTTATGAGCTGCATTAATCGGGTCATAAACTTGTAACTAATGCACGTTGCATAATAAATTTTTAATATTACAATTAAAACCTTTTATAATTTAAATTCAACACTCAGTCGTTCCATATGCAAAGACGGGTTTTCCCAATACTTTGTCTTTTGTAAATACTCATACTTAAATATTTTGTGATTAAAAATAATACTGGTACCAGAAAATTTTGTATGTGAGGGGTTTTTTCCTATGTGGGGGTGAGGGGTCAATATTATGTTGACATGTGTTAAATTTGATGAAAGAAAAAGATAAAAGAATTAAAAAACAAAAATGCTAATAACTTCTCCCACATACACTTTTCAATATATTATTAGACTCTCACATTGTCAATATAATATGAGGCCCCACCGAGACAAATCCCCAAGCACAAAATTTTTTTGGTACTGGTAGTACTTAATCGGGTGAACACTGGACACTTCGAGCCAACACCAGAAGATCTCCCGCCCAAACCCTTATTCAAATTAGAACCCTCTGAACTCAAATTCATCTCTGTCAACACACATCGGAGCACACAGTCACACAGTCGATCGGTTGCTAAACCCGGCGGCGGCGGAGCTCAATTACAATGGCTGAGGAAGCTCGGGTGAATCTTTTCCCCCAATTATTTTGCTCAAATTTTCTAGTTTCAGTTACGAAATTATTTATGCCATTTCCCGTTTCAGTTGCAGAAGCTTTACACGAAGCTCTATGAAAAGTACAGGGCGATGAAGGTGCCGTTTTATTGTCTCATTTCGAGGGTCCTTTTCCAGAAGTTTTGGTTTTTCGTGACAATGAAATGTATATCTATTTTGGGAAAATTTTAGGAGAAAAAAGACTCGGTGATGGAGGAGTTAAACCAGGCTCAGGAAACGAAGTTTAGGAGCTTTGTAGAAGGTAATAGATCTGTATGTGCATATATTATGCAGACAATTGCAATTGGACATTTTTAAAGTACAATTTTGTCTTTTATAATTTGAGAATTGATAAGTTTATTAGAAGAAATCACTGGTGATATGTTACTACTTTGTAGGTTACTCGATCTAGATAGAATATATAAATGTATGTACATATAATATATATATATATATATATATATATATGCGTGTTTATATATACAGGCTATGTGTGTCTGTTGTATACTTTTTATTCTGGGATTTGCAAGAATGCGGAACAAAATGAAAATGAAGCTTGAGGCTACCGGTGTAATGTGTATATACTTTTCTAACAGATAAGGAATTTCATCCTTTTATGTTTTCTCCTGTACTATCTTATGCCTAGAGTATAAGGATTTCTGATTTTCACAATTGCAAGTTATATGCATTGCAATTTGTTTAGTTGCGTGCATTTATTTTTCCGTGACTGATCTAGCCCTGACTCACTAGTGTATGTGCTGGTAGATGCCTTCATAAAGAGTCCCAATCTTGGTTGCTAAATTCAAGTCCATGTTTTTGATTTGTTTGGGTAAATATGTACTTTGCACATATTATAGTTTGTAACTTTGTAGACATAGCTTTTAGGTTATACTAATAATTGTGGTAAGAATAAGACTACGGTTGATAGTAAACTAGTTGGTGGTCAGTGTTGCGCATATGTCAGAAATGAGAAACCCGTCTTTCTTTCTGGCCAGATACTGATCTTCTAGGGGCTAGGGCTCTTGTGCCTGTAGAACAGATATATTATTTTGAATCAACAAAGGTCAAATTCTTAATATATTAGCACTTCAGTTTATCAGAAATGTTGAATTTCAAATCAGTTTTTAAATTTTAGATTTATTCGTTTACATTAGCCATTCCTGTCTTAAAGTTATAGATTAAGATAACTGGGTTAAACCTTGAATTGGTATAGCTAGTCTGATGAAGCTCTATGATGTCGCATTTATAACACCAATATTGATTTTATTTATATATTTAGCTTTTTTTATCTCTCAAAGAGTATTGCTAAATTCTTTCCCTTGGCTGTCTTCTTCCAAATATGCATCTGCAACCTCATGATGGAATTGTTTGACTTCAGCAGCTAATATTTTGCGATACAGCTTCTGATGAAACGATAGAGTTCTTAAAGAATGAAAATGATAGACTAAGCAAACAAGTCAGTGAGTTGAGAAGAGATTTGTCAACAATCAGGTATGTAAAAAGATTTTCTCCATTACTACTTTACGGCATTGTCCTCTTTTATGAAGTTGACTTTTCTTTGGTTCCAGATCTACAAAAGATGACGAATGCATCCAGTACCAGACACTTCTGATGGAAGAAAACAAAAAGAGTAAGAGCTTAATTGATGTATTAGTCCTCTGATTAAGGTTTATATCTAGAGTTATTTTCTGACCATGAACTTTCTTAATGTTGCCCTAACGTGTGCATTTCATGTCAGAATATAAGTACTTTAGTCTAAACATGGGAGTTACAACACCAAGTTGATTAGACATTTTGGAATGATCTTTGTATACCTCTTGTGTATGTATGTACAATGTTACACTTTTTTTATGCTTAGAACCTGTAATATTTGCAGATAAAGAACTTATGGAAGAAATCGAAAGACTACACAATCTTCAACGAGAGGGGCGCTGTTGTCAAGCTAAAACTAACATTGTTAATGATGGATCTGTTGACGCCTCTGAAAATTCTCAGGATAAGTCTATTTCATCAAAAATGTTGACACATAAAAGGAAACATGGTGGAGAAGAAGATACAATCATGCTGTCGGACATTAAAGAAGTTGAGCACGTTCAAACCAATGTCTCAGCAAAGAGACCATACAAACATACAATATCTGTTTCAGACAATAGTATTGTAAGTTCTCATTGAAAATAGGAGTCCAAACATCTTACTGTTCATGTGGTTTATGAAATTGAAATTTGTGTTTTACTTTGCAGCCAGCATGCTGTAAAAGAGTTAAAGTTAATTCAGGTACTAGCTTGTTTTTAGTTTCCTCTCTGATACACAGGTCATAACAGTTTCTATCTGATCTTTTAGGCAGTGCTGCGACTGACGATAGTCCTGCCAGCTGCTTTTTCCGAGATCTTGTAGAATGCATTGTTGGGTTGAAATTGTCCTGTGTTGTTCAAAATGAAGAATTTGAGATTTCAGTTTTGCATCCATCAAGCGGTAACCATTATTCCGAGCTTCTGAGTACTTGAGATCTCATTGATGAACATGCTCTTTTCATACTGTGTTTACTTTTTGATAAAGTCATTTTAAAAAATGGAATTTGCTTGAAGCTTTTGTTGGGACTTCTGTTTTTGTTTATGGATTTTAAATTTAATGTTTGAAGATTTATGGCTTAGTAGTCTTCAACTTCTTTGGGGACTTCATCACTGTAAAATGAGCAACACAAGCTCCTAATGGCCATTTTGTCAATATTGGCTTCGTTTTAAAACTGAGTCCTGTTGAACTGTTAACTGAATTCTGCAAACAGTTGGTGAAATGGCAACTACTGCTTTGGACAATGACTAGATTCTGCAAATTGTGAATGAGAAAATTTGACATATCCACTGAAGATTATTAAGTTAGGTAGTTGGCCGCTTTTTTATTTAAGGAGTATTATAGATTAATAAGATGCTTGGATGCTTTTTAATTTAAGGAGTATTATAGATTAATAAGATGCTTGGATCTAGAATTGGAACTACGTTCTCAGATCAAATGAAGAAACTTGTGTGCCATACATTGTACTTGCCAGTTGATATTTACTTCCGTGATTGAAGTACGAGAGATATTACTGTTCTGTTTTAGCATTTGGTGAGCAGTTCATAATTGGACCTTCATCAATCGGATTTTGATGCCACACTCCTTCTTACTTTTCTGTTCAGGCTACTCTTTTATTCTGACATGGGTGGACAACTCAGATGGCGAACCAGAGTTACTGTATCGTGTCTTGTCCCTTGGAACGTTTGAAAGAGTGGCTCCTGAGTGGACAAGGGATGTCCTCAAGTTTGGCACAAGTATGTGCCCCATCTTCTTTCAGCGGGTCTCGCGCATCATTAAGCTCAATCACTGATTATATGTACACTATATCCTCTTTGTTGGAAATATGCACTCTCTTGATATAATCATCAGCCTACAGAGTCCTCTTAAGTGTATTTTTGTCTGTAGAGCCCTCTGAAGTGTATTCGTCTGTCGAATGCAGCTATGCAGTGTTTTTGCTATTGGTTTGTACGATATGATTCTTTGCCTTCAACAGTTGTGACATATTGCAAGTCTTGTGAAGTTCCAAGGGTATGCTTTTCTTATGTTTGCCTGTTTTGACCATGCAATCAATATCACCACCACAGTTACTAAAACTCAGATATATCGTTATAGTGCGACAGGAGCATCAGACAGGAAAAGCCAATCAGTGAAGACAAGCCTTTGTGAATTTGTAACCAAAGTATCTCATAGAGTAATCAAACACCTACAAAATTGTCATCGAAAGCCCCAAGGCAAGAAAATGCGTTCAAAATTTCACCAACAAAACTACAAATTAGTTTAATGCTGTTTCATAAAAAAGTAAAATGATCCAAGACACGGATGAGAGGATTTCTAAGCAGTAACAGCTGATTGAGCTGCCAACCTCTTCTTCTGCTCCTCAATAACAGACAACTTGATACCTTTGCCCTTTGGAAGAGAAACCCAGGGTTTTGAACCTTTGCCAATAGTAAACACATTGCCCAGGCGAGTTGCGAACTCATGACCAGTGGCATCTTGGACATGGATGGTCTCGAAGCTACCCTTATGCTTCTCCCTGTTCTTGATCACTCCAACACGGCCTCTGTTTCTTCCACCGGTAACCATGAC
>JAULKM010000008.1:17199755-17214059 GCA_032355605.1 Rubia tinctorum
AGCCTTTTTCCCCTTAATTATTTTATTTTATGCTTTTCTTGAACCTTCTGGTCCAAAGAAGTAAATATTTGTCCTTTTCTCAATCATAATCCTATCAAAACTAATGCAGGGAGAACTTGTAAGAGCGCTGGGAGGTGCTGTGGCGTCAACTTCTCTTCTTGGAGTTCCTCTTGGACACAACTCTTCGTTTCTTCAAGGGCCAGCTTTTGCCCCCCCTCGCATAAGAGAGGCTATTTGGTGCGGGAGCACGAACTCCACAACTGAAGAAGGTGAGGGAGCTGTACAGTTTCAACTGAAGAAGGCTATTTGTTGTTGGTTACCAGCAACAGTCCTGTTTAATTATTAAACCTTTGTTACACTCGTCTCTATATTCCTACCAAAAGATAAGAATAATAGTCTATGAGCATTATGTGCTGTAATTTCCATTTCCACATAGGTTATAGTGTATCATCTTTAAAAGGGTATATGTCACATGTAATAGGCTTTGAAACTGTCTTCTCATAAGCATTTAGCTTGCTATGTGTTAATCTGGCCTTATGTGTCGCTTTTTTGGAAACATGAACCAAAATCTGGTTTTGGTTCTGATCAGATGGTGCTTTGTTATGGTTATTTAAGCTTCTAAAATTTGATATTAACTGAATTATTTTTGAATATAGACAATAGCTTTTTCTCTTGATATTTTCTCTTGGATAGCATAGTGTATCCATGTTATGAAACTGGATTTTATTGCTGCAATGGCTCACTGTTTCCATACGCTGTATTTTATTCTGTGTTCCTATTGATTTTCATTATTTCTGTTTTAGAATCTCTTATACCCAAATAAATGCTGGGGGTTCTTGCGTTTTGATATATTTTGAAACTTAAATATACAAGGACTCATTGTCTTGTTTTAATAGGGAAGGAACTGAATGATCCACGGGTCTTGACTGACGTTGGTGATGTGCCAGTTCAAGAAATCCGAGATTGCGGCGTTGATGATGATAGACTGATGAATACTATTAGTGAATCTGTCAAGCTAGTTATGGAACAAGTAATCATTCTTAGCCACTTCTCTGCTTCTCCAATTATTTATTATTTTATCGTGTTACCAAAATCTACATAAGAAATTTGTAACAATATATCTGTTTGCTGCTGGAAATGAAGTATTATTTTAAATCTCTTGACATGTAGCTTCTCAATGCGTTGACTAATGAGCTTAATTTCCTCTAGTTGCATCTGTTTGATTTTTTATAACTCCTCTACGGAGATTACAACAAAATAATGATTCTGTTATATTTATTTCAAAATCAACAGGGAGATGCTTAAATGTATACTTTTGAAGCTGGTGTTTTTGGTGGTCATTTATTATGCATTTCATGTTAAGATCTATTTGTCGAAGGTACTTCTGTTGTGGCAACTTGACATTATTCATCAATTATGTTGATAGATCTAGATCTAGCTTAACACTGTGTAATTATAGTCGTGTTTAACATATGCGTGCATATTTGGCTTTGTTCTACTCAGTTTGTTTGTTAAGATGAATCCGATCTGCTATTATGACAATGTCCACATGTCTTTTATAGCCTTCCTCTAGTGGCAATGTTTGATTTTTACAGTCTTTACAGGAACCACTGCGTCCTTTGGTGTTAGGTGGAGATCATTCTATATCATATCCAGTAGTAAGAGCTGTATCTGAGAAGCTTGGAGGTCCAGTGGATATTCTTCACCTCGATGCCCATCCCGATATCTATCATTCCTTTGAAGGAAACAAGTACTCTCATGCATCATCATTTGCGCGTATCATGGAGGGTGGCTATGCTCGACGACTTTTGCAAGTAATCATGCTATTCAAGTACCTTTTGTTATTGCAATTTACCGCTGATAGGAAATTTAAGCTTCGAGGTGTCTGATTTTGTTCTGCAAATTTAAACCCCTTGAATATGTCTGATTTTGGTCCATTTAACCAAGATAATAATCAAGATGTGCAACTGATATAATGATATTAGTCAGACATGATTTCATTTCCACTGCAGTCAAAATCATCATACCTCGTTATTTGTTGCAAGTACTCTCCCTCGTTCCGCAGGTTGGCATCAGATCAATCAACATAGAAGGGCGGGAACAAGGGAAAAGGTTTGGTGTAGAGCAATATGAGATGCGCACATTTTCCAGGGATCGAGAGATGTTGGAGAAACTGGTATTTATCTATCTTGTTCATAAGAATGGCATGCATGTGGTTGGAGATGATGAATGAATGAATGTTTGATGATGTTTTTCCAGAAACTTGGCGAAGGTGTAAAGGGTGTGTACATTTCGGTAGATCTGGACTGTCTGGATCCAGCATTTGCTCCCGGTGTATCGCACATAGAGCCGGGAGGCCTGTCTTTCAGAGACGTGCTCAACATACTTCACAACCTGCAGGGCGATGTTGTTGGTGCAGACGTGGTCGAATTCAATCCTCAGCGCGACACTGTTGATGGGATGACTGCAATGGTTGCTGCCAAGCTCGTCAGAGAACTCGCTGCAAAGATATCAAAGTGACGCGCCATAGAAACTGTGATGGAAAGCAATAAAGCTAGGTAGATGGATAAGATTTTGTCATTTATGGCTGCTTGAAAGACGCACTCGGTTCATGCAACCCGAAATTTTTATTTTCATTTCTTCTAAATTAAACTTTAAACTTTGGTCTTTCCATGACTTATGGAAAGACCGTCTTTCAAGAGACGGACTCTTAAATTTTTTATAGTAATAAAAATTATTTAATGGTCCAAAATAAAATTCTCTCTTGGGCCTCAAATTATTTTGGACCGGCCCCGACAATGGCTGTTCAAATAAGGAATTCGACTGTATGCATTTTCACAAACACGTGATGAGCATAGTCGAACTCATCAAATCTATCGGAACCAAAGACCAACAAAACAATCCCTCATTCCCATCCTCACAAAGTTAGTAATTTCAAACCAACCTCATCATGATTAAGGCCTTCCTTGATTGCGAAAATCTCTGCATGCAAACAAGACGAAGCTACTGTGAATAAACTTATTGAATCAAGATAAAACTCTTGATTTGGCGCTACAGTAACTTGGATGCAAATAGGGAAGACGCATTTGGCGAATACGTCTTCTAATTATTATTATTTTAAAAAAAAGGAAAATAGAGGACGCATTTGGCGAATGTGTCCTCTCGTTATTATTATTTTTTTGTAAAGGGAAAATAGAGAACACATTTAGCAATTGCGTCCTCATCATTTTTAATTTTGTTTCAATTTCGCGAGAAAATTATTATTCCTGGAGAATGAAAAGAAAGGGAAAAAAATTAGAGTCGCATTCGGAGAATGCGTTCTTTATGTATTTTTAATTGAATTAAACTTATATTTATTTAAAAATAATAAATAACAGTATAATGGTTATTATATTAATAAAAGTATTAAAATGTATTGATGTCATAAATAAAATTTTCATTTACTTTTATATTTGCGCACTTTCTATTTTAAAAAAGATTTTTTATCCACTTATTTTATAAACTTAAATCAAATCTGGGATAGAAGTACTATCACTTTTAAATTTCCGGCAAAGAACGGTGCTACACTACGAACAGCAACAAATTTTTGGATTTGGTAGCATATATTATTGAAACGGAGGGAGCATATATTATTTTCCCATAGAAATCATTAATTTATTATTTTATGTTATAAATAACAATTATATTATTTTTTAAAAATATAAATATTTTATATATTATAATTGAGTATACATTATATATGTTTGAAAATAAAATATGAGATTGTAATTATTATTTGTATATTATTTTTATAATATTATTTTTTGAGTTGCATATGAGTCAAATATAAATAAACTATAATTTTCATATAACCCTTTAGTAATAATATTATTACATAATTTATATTATAAATAATAGTAACAATATTCTAATAAAAATGTATTATTTTATTATATAAATAATTTAAGTTAATGTTTGTATTATAAATAATAATTATATTATTTTAAATATAAATATAATTAAATTTTAGAGTATTTTTAATTGAATTAAATTTATATAAAAATAAAAAATAAAATAAAACTTTCATTTACACTTTCATTGTTTGATCTTTACTTTTATATTTGGGAATTTTTCTGTTTTTAAAAAGATATTTTATTCACTTATTTTATATACATAAATCAAATCTGGGATAGAAGTACTACCGCCTTTAGATTTCCAGCAAATAACGGTGCTTTGAATTTGGATTAGTGTTTTACAATTTTGGGAAGTGGAATATTTTATTCTTTAAAAAAAATTCAATTGGATTTCAGAATATTTTAAAAAATAAAGGGAATGCGTCCTCTAATTTATGTTTTATTGTTTTTATTCTACTAATTTCTGACATTAAAAAAAGGAAAATAGAGGACTCATTCGCTGAAAAGGAATTATTCAAAATAAATAAATATAAACCCAAATCAACCCGAATCCAATGGATCTACGAAAATTGAAATTATATCCAATCACCTTTGATTAGAACAGATAAATACATTTTAATATGATAAAATTATAACTCATGAAATATCCCTTGTATAAATTTTAATCCAAAATGATTAAATTATCAATGTTAGGGACAATATGGTAATTTATTGATTAAAATATTACAATAGTAATATTAAACTATTTTATCGTAATAATATAATTTTGGAGTTCAGATCTCGATTTCATGATCTGAATAATTTAATTTTAAAACCTCAGATATTATTACCAAACAAGAATTTACAAATTCTCCACAACTTTAATGCTACCCAAAGGCCTAAGATAAGTCGGGTTTCTTGGGATTTTGAAAATGTTATTGATGAATACATGTTTCTATTTGCTTCCATAATCATGCAGGTGGATTAGTGGGTTACATGCACTCAAATTTAAGCTCCATCAAGGCATCAAGAACTGTCCGGCTCGTCATCGGCTTGCTATCCAATTACAGAATATCAAGGCTAAACTCAAAACTATTTCTGAAGCTCGTCTTAGCTATGAATCAAAATACGCAAATAAGACGATCCAGACACAATTTCCAGCGAAGGAATCCTTGAGGTACAATAAAGATGATGAAGCACTTTATGCAAGAGATACTCAACTGGTGGGCATTGAAAAGCCAAAGCAGGATCTCATTTCTCGACTCCTTGAAGATGATTCCCAGCTCCAAGTAATTTCCATCCTCGGTATGGGAGGATTAGGGAAGACCACCCTGGTAAAACAGGTTTCTGATGATATTGTTGTCAAAAGTCGCTTCCAGATGCGCGCTTGGATTGCTGTCTCCCAGACCTATGACATGGAGAAACTCCTCAAAAGCATCATTGCAGAATTGTGTGAGAATTCCAACGCACCATCTCCATCGGGGTTGGAGTCGATGGATACGCATAAACTGAAACAACAGATGCGAAACATCCTCCAACAGGCGAGGTATGTGATTGTGTTAGATGATGTATGGGATGAACAATTTTGGGACGCATTTAAATTTGCACTCCCTGAAAACAACTACAGTGGCAATCACGTCCTTGTGACGACGAGACTTGTTCATGTGGCCTCTGCCGCTTGTAGTGAGTTTGCTGGCTATACTCACAGAATGCAGCCATTGGGTTCCGAGGAGTCGTGGGCTCTTTTTTGTCGCAAGACATTCAAAGACAACTGTTGTCCTGCTCACTTGAAGAAAGTTGCCGAGGGTATAGTGGATAAGTGTGGAGGCTTGCCTCCGGCGATTGTGGCCACTGGTGGATTTCTGGCATCCAAGGACTTGAGCAGAATAGACCTTTGGGAGATGGCTCTAAGCCGACTCGGAGATGAGTCTGAGGGCATTGGAAAGATAGACAGAGCTAAGAGGATACTGCGTCTGAGCTATGAAGATCTACCTTCTTATTTGAAGTCTTGCTTCTTATACACAGGCGTTTATCTTGAAAATGAAGAAATAATTTGCCTCGACTTAATTGGTCGATGGATGGTTGAAAGATTTGTGGAAGAAGGATCAGGGATGGATATCCAAGATGTTGGTATGCCTTGAATACTGTAATAGCCACTTCTACGACCCTGGCCTGGGGTCCGGGGGGGCGGCAGTCGCCCCCGGGATTAAAACGGGGGTCTCGCTGCCCGGTCCGACGGTATAGCTTGTCTTGCTGCTCACTTTTTTTTATGTTGGATTCAAAGCTCCATGTAACTTTGGAGCGCTATCTCAGTTACGATTCTTACGAGACATTGATGTTTCAGAGAATAAGGAAACTAGAATTCTTAGTGATATCGGAAAGCTAACAATCTTTGGGGTTGCAAATCTAAGAGGAGAAGACGCAAAAGATCTTTGCTCAACGCTTGAAAAACTTTCTGAACTACAACAACTTTATGTTACTTGTGCAGTGGATCAACAATGTGGTGATGGGATAACCTTATTGGATTTGAATCATCCTATTCATGCCGAGTCTCTTCAACATCTTACTAGGCTAGAAATAGTCGGCCGCTTGGAAAAGATTCCATCATGGGTTCAAAATCTGATATCCTTGAGGTTGAGCTGGAGTTCACTTAGGGATGATCCACTTGAGACGCTTCAACTTCTACCTAACTTGGTGTTTTTATCTCTGAGCAGAGCCTATCAAGGAGAAACTTTGTGTTTTAAAGCTGGATGTTTTCTAAAACTCAAGCTTTTAGCGATGAAGGACATGGAAGGATTGAGATGTGTTAGCGTGGAAGAAGGTGCAATGCCTTGTATCAACGAACTGCAACTCATGCAACCTCCATTGTTAGAAGAGGTACCTTCTGGTTTTCAACACTTGAGGCAACTTCAGTTATTGGAGTTTGCTGACTTGGGCGATAAACTAAACAACAAGTTAGTTGCGGAAAAGTTCAAAACAAGTGAAGAATACACCAGAATTGCTCACATACCTCAAGTAAGAAATGAGGGATTGAAAGGCCTTTTGGATGTATGTGAGCAATTCTTTCACTATTTTGGATTTCATTTTCTATGAAATTATAAAGCGACAATAGTTTTCTCGATTTCACTGTAGTCTTGTTTGTTTCAGATTTAGAGACAACTGACTAATAGGTGGGCGAGTTAGCTCACATATAAATCTGTTCTTGTTTGTTATGCACATTGCCTTCTCTATATAATTGCAAAACTTAGTATTATGATCAAGGGACTGAGTTGGTAAGTTGACTTTCTGTCAGGGGTTTAATTGCAAATATAAATCTGGCGGGAAAGTCGGTTGAAGGTAAGGAAATGGAGCCAAGTTTTGAGACCTGGATTCATGCTTTTTTGTTGGTTAATCCGATTCAGTTAGGAGCAGTTACAGGACTAGTAGTATATAAGCTCATGGTTTCTGTTGTAATTTGTCACAAATACCGTTCTTCCCATCCATAAGATTTCTCAACTTCTTTCTCTTCCGAATCTGAACTTTCAACTGCGTGCAATCCATCGGTTCAGTTATGGCGGAGCCGGAAAGCGCAGGGACGATAACTCTGACGGATCTTTTGAAGGAACTGGAAACACAGGTCGCAGATCAAAACGCTCGAATTGAAGCCCTCCGTCGGGAGCAAAACTCGCCCATCAGCTCCGGACGGGAATCCGGCGGAAGCTGCGAAGCTGTTGAAGCTGAAACGGAGGCCTCGAAATCTTTTTCTGGGGTAAATCTGTAAATATTGAAGGTTTATTTAAAGAACATTCTGAAAAATCCTAACGATTTAGATCAAGATGAGCATGAACAAGAAAACTGGACTCAGATACTGATTCTTGAGTCATTTGTGTTTTTGCAGACGAGGCAACTTGTGATTTCAGTCATTGATCAGTATTCATTAGTCCGCGTTCTGGACCTTTTGAAGGGTAACCACGAGAAGAACATAATAAGAGATGCGTGCTGGATAATCTCTAACATCACCGCAGGCAGTAGGGAACAAATCAAGGTGTTGATTAATTTATACTCGTTCAAATGAGATTTAGCTATGGCAGATGGTAGTTTAAATGCCATCTTCTTCGCAGGCTGTTATCAATCGTGGGATTATGGGTCCCATCATTCGTTTTGTTCAGAGTGCGGACCTTGAAATAAAGAAGGAGGCAGCGCGGGCTCTCTCAAACGCGTTATCTGGTGGAAGCCCTGCCCAAATCGAGTATGTAAAAGTGTTCATTTGGTCTCTATAAATCTATGCGATGCCGCGCTATAATGTATGTATGTATTCACAGGTGGCTTGTGGTCGAAGGGTGCATTAAGCCGCTGTGCGACATGCTTGAGTGTGATGATCCCACAACCGTGTTAGTGTGTCTAGAAGGACTTGAAAGCATTCTAGCTGTCGGAAAATCTGAGATGGATGGAGAGAATGAGTATGCTAAAAGGATTGATGAAGCTGATGGGTTGGAGAAGATTTTAAAGCTTCGGAGGGACGATGAGTTTGGTGTTTCTCAGAAGGCATTCGAGCTTCTCGACACATACTGGAGGGACGTTGAGAGGTATGAAACTTCGGAATCCACTGAGTAGGAATGGTAGATTAAGAGAAAATGTCCATAATTGTATCCACCCCAAGTGAAATTTACAATTTCGTACCCTATTTTCAAAATTGTTCTAAAGAGGGACTAACTTTTTCATTAATGTTTCAAAAAGGTATTTTTGACTTAAAATGAGTACCATTATGTCATAATTTTGATCAAAATTGGTACACATGTTTTGCTAAAAGGTACCTTTTTGAAACATATATTAAAAATCGGATACCTTCAAAGAACAAATCCAAAATTCAGGTACCAAAATTATAAATTTTATTTAAAAGTAGGTATCATTTTGGACAATCTCTCGATGATTAAGTCTAAAGGGAGAGGTAAAAAAAGACCAATTGAACAAGCTTAAATCTAAAGGTACAATCAACTTTCTGGAATCTACTCGGGCAACTATTGTGATAAGTCCAATTATCCGATAACTTAATATCATGATCCAGGGACTGAGTTGGTAAGTTGACTTTTAGTCGGGGGGTTTAATTGCAAGTATAATTCTGGCGGGAAAGTCGGTTAAAGACGAGGAAATGGAGCTGGGTTTTGAGACCTGGATCAATTCATGCTTTTCTGTTGATTAATCCGATTCAGTTAGGAGCCGTTACAGGACTAGTAGTATATAAACTCATGGTTCAGTTGTAATTGGTCACAAATACCATTCTTCTCATCCATAAGATTTCTCAACTTCTTTCTCTTCCAAACCTTAACTTTCAGCTGCGTTGATGCTCTGCAATCCCTCGGTTCAGTTATGGCGAAAAGCGCGGGGAGGATAACTCTGGAGGATCTTTTGAAGGAACTAGAAACACAGGTCGCAGATCAAAACGCTCGAATTGAAACCAACCGTCGGGAGGAAAACTCGCCCATCAACTCCGGAGGGAAATCCAGCGGAAGCTGCGAAGCTGCTGAAGCTAAAACACAGGCCTCGACATCTACTTCTGAGGTAAAATCTGTAAATCTTGAAGGTTTATTTTAAGAACATTCTCCAATTCTGCAAAAATCCCAACGATTTAGATCAAGATGAGTGTGAACAAGAAAACTGGACTCAGATACTGATTCTTGAGTAATTTGTGTTTATGCAGACAAGGCAACTTGTGATTTCAGTCATTGACCAGGATTCATTAGTCCGTGTTCTCAACCTTTTGAAGGCTAACCACGAGAAGAACATAATAAGAGATGCGTGCTGGATAATCTCTAACATCACCGCAGGCAGTAGGGAACAAATCAAGGTGTTTATTAATCTATATATACTCGTTCAAATGAGATTTAGCCATGGCAGATGGTGGTTTATATGTTATCTTCTTTGCAGGCTGTTATCGATTGTGGGATTATGGGTCCCATCATTCGTTTTCTTCAGAACGCGGACCTTGAAATAAAGAAGGAGGCAGCGCGGGCTCTCTCAAATGCGTTATCTGGTGGAAGCCCTGACCAAATTGAGTATGTGAATGAGTTTATTTGGTCTGTATAAATCTCAGTGATGGCGCGCTATAATGTATGTATGTGTTCACAGGTGGCTTGTGGTTGAAGGGTGCATTAAGCCGCTGTGCGACATGCTTGTGTGTGATGATCTCACAACCGTGGTAGTGTGTTTAAAAGGACTTGAAAGCATTCTGGCTGTTGGAAAAAATGAGATGAATGGAGAGAATGAGTATGCTAAAAAGATTGATGAAGCTGATGGGGTGGAGAAGATTTTAAAGCTTCGGAGGGATGATGAGTATGATGTTTATCATATGGCATTCAAGCTTCTGGAGGGATACTGGGGGGAGGATGAGAGGTATACGTCGGACTCCAGTTGCGGTTCCGGTTTGTAGAGTACGTGGACTGCTGCTGCTTCTTTGATATCAAGAGCTTCTTGTGTCCATTATATTCTCATTCTTTGCCTGTTGAAGAGTCTGTAAGATCCAAGAAGTTTTTGCTTTTCATGTTTTTTCGTGTGTAAGATTCTATTGGCTGACAGATTTGATAATCTCAAATGATATAGAAAGAACCTGTTACAGAATTATGTTTCTTTGCCCAATCAATGCTTCCTGTTCAGCCATGGTTAACACTTTATTTTCCTGTTGAAATTAACCTGAGCATCTGTCCGAAGACTTAAAAGTATAAACCTGCATAATGCAAGTAATTTATTATCAATTGAAATTAAACTTTTATCTGCGTCAATAAGCAGATCGTCTTATGACAAACGCAAGGTTCATCAGGTCCTTCCTTACCTTTCAGCTTGTTGATTTCTTTATGAAGGGTTTCTTTCGTGTCTTATTTGAGTTTTCGGTCCAAGATTTGCGTTGGCTGTAATCCCACACTTAGTTTGTAGGGGGATATGTTCTAGAAATATTATTGAGTTTGATTGATTGAGATTGATATCATATATCTCTACTATGTATTCCCTCCGGTCCTCTCTTTATGACTCTCTTTCCGAATATGGATGGTTTTTATTAAATGACTCACTTTCACAATTTTCTTTTAAAGGGGAGACCAAGATTCTGAATTCCAGTTTTACCCCTCCCATTTCTGAAATTTTACACCATCTATTCATCTACTTGACTCTATAAATTTTCCTAACCTACACACTAAATAAAGTTGATTATGGAATTGTATAAAACACAAATCCTTAACGTTGCCCTCACATTTTCGAGTTGGGTCTCTTAGCCCAACTCAAACTTTCACACTCTCTCCCCATATTCATTCCGCACTAACCCAATCCAATAACCTAGAATATTAATGACCACTAGAAACCCTAACTATTCCACCATTCTCGTCTCTCTCTACCCTCTCTCATTTGTCCCACTCTTCCAAAATTCACAACCTCGACGCCGTCGTCGCATCCTCAATTCTAGATTGCAGCATGTATTGTCCACCACCTGTGACCACAGGTCCAGACAGTCCTATCGTGTCTCTACCATCTGACACTGATTCAGACCACTTCCTGTCGGCCTCTCCTGTCAACGACCATTCCTATGTGGAGGAGACCCCTATGGAGGTGACTGAAAGCTTCAAGCAGGTTCTTGACACTTTTCATGGACTCAATAGTCACATATGAGGTACAGGTTCTGGTCTCCCTCAAAAACCATCACCGGACAACAACATTGAAGGCAATTATATGGAGTCGAAGTGGTCATTTGTCCTTTTTGAGACTTCCTAGTCGCATACACCATCTTCCTGGGGGACTGGTGAATGGTCTAGTGTCGATGAGACATAGGTGAACCAGCAAGCTGGTGAAAACGGTCCTCTCCGTGAAAGATCCTCGATATGCTTCTTCCACGAGAGCTTACTATTTTCCTCATGTTGCCCAAAGAAAACACTAATGTGGATGCGCTTTATCTCCGATAGTCTACGCTTCGCCGATGGACTGAGTTCGGGTTGCTCCACAGCAGTTGCATCACCTACATCCCCATCACCATTCATGTTTTTGGGTTGTCAATTTCATCAATGTAAACATGTAGTTCAGATGGTTTTATATGGGTTCTTTTAGTTAGAAAATGGACAAGTTTGTACAAATATCTAGGTGCAATGGTATTTATAGAGGAGTATTGTCCCTTGAAATGTTGTAGGAAAAGATTGCCTTATCCCATTATGTCAAATTTCTATTTCTATTTTCCCCCTAAAATGTGATGGAAGAGCATATTTTCCCTCTAAATTTGTGGAAAAATATATATATATTTCCCCCCTAAATTAGGCTGCAACTCATGTGACCTTACTTCTTTGGAGGGAAAGTTTAACATATAATTTGAAGGTGTGCTTTTATGAATATGAAGTTAATCAGATGTCAGTTAAAGTACCTGTCAATCAGGCGCATTCCCAATTTTCAGATAAAGGACATTTTAAAAATAAGTGTGCCAAAAATTTGAGAGGACCAATGGGATTATAGATTAGGGGTCATCATATGCAATGCACTTCTATACATTTAGATGAATGAAACACACTGGTGTGTGTCGAACTGTGATTTGATAGCCGAATCTTGTTTCAACGCGCTGACCATACAAAAAAAACTACTTGGGATGGCCAAGGGAAAAACTCTAATGTTAAAGTCATACCAAAAATGCTCCCTCCATCCCAGCTCAAATTTCATATCAATCATTATCACATTATTCAAGAAACATGTTTGGCCGTTATATGTTTAACTATGTATAATAACGATAGATATAAAAATACAAAACTAACCCTAAGATTTTGAACAATGATGCAGATATATCCAAATTGCACTATTGTGACGTTGACCTTATCTAAAAAGACAAAAATAACCCTAGATTTAAAGCTAAAAATTTAATGACCTTTATACCCCTAAGCTTCACCGCCGCCGCCCGCAGCTGGTGGCCGGGTTAAACCAGATCTATTATTAATAAAACAGGGTTAGATCAACACTTTATTAAAAAATATAAGGTTAAATAATTGTTTATGTGCCAATTCATCTGGGATAAATGTATTGAAAATTAATTAGAAATTAACATACAAATTATAAATATATCTATGATATAATAGATTTTGAGATTGTAATGAAGACATATTTATAAGGAGTGAGCTCTCCTCAAAAAATACTTTTTTAAATAGTGTTGATCTGACCCTATCTTTTCTATCGTAAATTATATCGTACCGCAGGGATACGGTAAGTGTGATATCCATGGAGCCATGTTTAAATAAAATACATATTCAAATTAATTCCATAATTATCTCTTTAAATTATGGATACATAACTATTCAATTGTCTGATTGATTGATTAGTGGGAATACAGTAAGTATCATACCATGGGGAAATCATATCTGAATTGCTTTTCTACATAAGTGCTGATTTAACTCTGTATCTTTTTTACTAAAGTGTTAGTCTAACCCTGTTTTACCAATAAAAGTATTGATCTAACCCGGCCGGGGGGGGGGGGGGGGTGAGCACGTTTTGGGAAGGGTAATATCCCCGGGGTAATATAGTTTTACTAAACATGTTTGAGTGTTAATATGTTTAAATACATCTAATTACGGCAAATACAAAGTTAATATTTAAAAATTACTTGTTACCAATATTACATAAAATACATTGTTACTATATATATATATATATATTCAAATATGTGGTCAAAATTTAATGTAGAATAGTAACCAAAAATTAAGTGTGCAATTTGACCTGTGTCAGAAAATCCGAAAATCTCATCTTTCACAATATCTTCTTCAATCTAGCTCTAATATCAGTTGTTGGGGATTTTAACCTCAATCTTCACCTTGTCAAAATTAGAAATCCCTCCTTTACTCCTAGAAAAACAAGATCAATAATCAAAAGGACAACATATGAATTTTTACGTGGAAAACTCAAACCGGAAAAAACTACGGAAATCAAATAATTCCAATTCACTAGAAAATAGAAAGAGTTTACTATGTATATTCTATCTCTCAACACACAATGTCTCTCAACACTTAATTTTATTCTCTCTAATCAACCACAAACTTTCTATCACTCACACATGGTGGCTGTAACACAAATATGAGATATTTATACTAAAACTCTACCATAACCTAAGTCTAATTCTATTGGGCCTAACTCTCCTAGCTCATCT
This sequence comes from Rubia tinctorum, assembly GCA_032355605.1. Lineage (NCBI taxonomy): Eukaryota > Viridiplantae > Streptophyta > Magnoliopsida > Gentianales > Rubiaceae > Rubia > Rubia tinctorum. Next base: position 17,213,760 of record JAULKM010000008.1, read on the forward strand.
AGAATAAAGACCTCTAACTCAATTACATTATATTTAGACTTTGAGGAGTATTCCCAACAGTCCAAACTATAAACACCTTAAAACACAGTTTTGACGTATCCAAATTAATATAAATCCTAATATAAAAACACAAATAGAATTACGAAAATACGATATGTACAACCAGATCTAGAACATAACATCAACGTGAACAACTAAATTGAGTGATCATTATGAACACAATAATCTAATCTACCACGACGAAAAACAATACTAATGTATAGAAACAATACTTATTTAATAATGTAAACGCTCAAAAAA
>JAULKM010000008.1:17275913-17289542 GCA_032355605.1 Rubia tinctorum
AAACACAAAGAGAATATGAAAGTAATTTAGAAATTTGGGTAAAATTATATATAGTTAGGCTTATATGGGTCTGGGTCGGGTCTGAGTCTTAGTATTTTAGACCCAGACCCGGACCCATATCTAAAAATTTAGACACAGACCCGATGGGTCTAAATTTTTTGGACCCATACCCGACCCAATGGGTCTAGACCTTGTGGGTTTGGGTCGGGTCCTAGACCCATGATCATCCCTAGGTTCAGGTATTAAGAGTTGATATTTGTAGATTTTTGGTGATATGGGTTTGATAATTGTATTTTTTTTTAAAAAAAATTGTTGACGTTTTATGATTTTTTTAGTGAATAATTTATACTCGTGAGATACCGTAGTTTTTTTTATGTTTTTATTTTTTTCTCATGTTGATGTTTTTCATTTTATAGATGAGTTTTAGTTGATATGAGTCGATTTTTTGTAGTATTTTTTTTGGCTATGGGTTGATTTTTTTTTTGCCTTTTCCCCCTCTCATATTGATGTTTTTCATATGTTCGGTGAGTTTTATTTGATACGAGTTGATGTTTGTAGTTTTGGGTAACATAGGTTGATTTTTTGTACTGTTTTTTTTATGTTGACGTTTTTCATTTTTTTGGTGAAGTTTAGGTGATAAGAAATGATGTTTTTAGTTTTTGGTTGATATTAGTTGATTTTTGTAATTTCTATTAAAAATTGATAATTGTATATTTGTTGATTTTTTTATTTTTAGTTGATGTTTTGTTAGTTGATGTTTTGTTAGTTGTAGTTGACATTTTTTCAAAATTTTGTCGATTTTTCTTTGATTTTTAATATATTTTTTCTGTTTTATTTGTTTTATTTATATTTTTTGCCCCAAAATTTTAGTTCATGTTTTTTAAATTTTTGTTGTTGATATTATACTATTTTTTGCCAATGTTTATAATTTTTAGTTTGATGATTATATTAACTTTTTTACATTTTAAAAATATTTTTTTTATATTTTTTCAAATTTTCAATTTTTTTGCAGATTACAGATGGCGGGAAAATGATTGAAAAATTTTGGACAAAAAAATCCCTGGAAAAATGTTAGTGATAGATCTATGTAAAGTTATTAGAAATAGGTACCTGTAAAATTATTAGAGATATGTCTCTGGAGCTAGAATATAGCTAGAATATAGCTAGAATTGTATAAAAGGCACTGCCTAAAGTTTATGTTGCCTCACATGAAACCATCTCTACAACTATTTACAAGGAGTTACATTTATTTTAAATAAAGAATTTCCCAATTTTGGGAAGTCCAACTGAGAAAGTACTCCCTCTGTTTTGTTATTTATATCACACTTACTATAAATAGATGTTTTATTTTATTTGACACTCTTTTTATTTTTGGCAAGATTTCTTCAATTTCATCCACCCACCCATTATACTTTTTACTTTTACATTCAATTTCATCAATTCATTTTTTTCCACCTAAATCCAATAATCTAAAACTATGGTGCAATAAATAGAAAAACGGAGGGAGTATAGTTTGTACTAAATATCACGGTGTTTTTTTTTGCGGTTAGTATGAAATAACGGAAATGGTTAATTAATGCTATTATTCATGCATTCTGATATTTCAAGATAACGAGTGGTATAGAAATTTATCTAATTTGTATTTTAATTCAGTTCAGTTTAATAATATTTATTTTAATTTTTTTTTTCAGTTCATCAGAAAATATATGATCTTAATCCTATCTCAAAATCATTTTGATAATGCGATATCTTTGAAAGTTTGAATCCTTAATAGATAATCCAGATAAGATAGAATATTGCTCAGCCAATAACATAAACATGAAAAAAAGACATGCACGATGACTTGCTATGTTGGATTATTTTCCAGAAATGATCGAACACATCATGTATAACTGGAATTGCTTCATACGCATTGAACAAATTCTTTATTTCTTAAATTCAATGTTTTGTTGCTGTTACACTGATAATAACTACAAATAAATGATGTTTTTGTAGTTCAAGACTCCAACACCAATTCCATTCGCTAATTAAAATGTCTGATTTAGTATCCATTTAATGCCTCACCTAAGAAATAAATTATTATTGGAAGAGAAAGAAGAAAAGAAAAAAAGAGAACCTGGTCACCCTACAATGTAAATAGCAAGTATGGATTAATGGAGTTTAAAATATCCAAATCCCTACAAATCCGTCGCAACCAATAATGATGACGATCATATTAAAATTAGCAATACGTCTTTTATAACTATCTTCAAAGCAAAATATTGGGAAAACCAGTCTTTCCATACACTTGTGAAAATATAGGGTTTAATTAAAATAATAAAAGGTAAAAGGTGTTAGTTGTCATATTAAAAAATTATTATGTAAAGTGTACTAGTTATAAATTTTATAACCCGATTCATGCAACCCAAAATTTTTATTTTCATTTCTTATAATTTGCACTTTAAACCTCGATCTTTCCATGATTTATAGAAAGATCGTCTTTTAAGAGACAGACTCATCCTCAAAATATTGTTTATTCCTATAAAAAAATTGCCATGGTTCTAATCTCAAGCCCTAATATATTTTCCTCAAACAAGATCATATTATCTAGAGTTTATCTGCTGATCTGATTTAATCTGGTATAATTTGAATTGAAATGAAATGCAGCTAAATCATGGAGAATGGGGCCTAAGAGGTCTTGTTTAATTTAGTGTATCTGCATTTTCATTCAATACTGCTTTAATTTAATATTTTATAATTTAATTGAGAATTTTTTAAGACCGGCCTATAGTAAGATCAATCATGAAAAAAATTACTTAATAACTTTTAGGGTCAAATTATAATTACTTATTCATTGCAATGCATTAAAAAAAATTAAAGTTATAAGAATCTCATCATTATGGATAAAAACATAGAGAAAGTCTCAGGAAATGAGGTCTTTCCATACGTTTATGTACAACCTACATTAGTTTTTACTTTAAATATTGTATTTTTATAAAATTTAAATATTGTATTCTAAAATTTAAAACAAGTAATAGTATGCATTTGAATGTGAAAATATAAAAAAAAATATAATATAATATAAATATTAAAATATATTAATAAATGCAGTGTATAAGGTAAAAAATTAGTGGTCTTTCCATAATCCCATGAACAAGCAAGCTTGTCCTGAGACTCACTAAAAACATAAATGAAATAACCTTATTAGTCACATCCATTATAAAATGACTTTGTCCAACGATTAATTGGTCTAAAACAAGATTTTATTAATTTGGTATTATTTCTGTTTTTTACTTTATTTAATATTAGTTCATTTTAGTATAACATCAATTGGGAATAATATGATCTAACATTATATTTTTCAAATCTGATTTGAATCGAATCAAATTAAAATCAAGCAACAAAATACATTAATAATATCACTAAACTAAATTAAAATTAATTAAATTGAGCGAAATTAAATTGAGCTAAGTGCACAAATAAGAAACACACTTAATAAAAACATAACTGGGGTAGTTTGTTTGAGGGTTCGAGTCCTAAAAACAAACACATTCATGTTATAACACTACTACTACTACTAGTAAACTAGTAGTAATTGACTTCAATTTATACCATTAAATGCTAGTTTTTGACTCAAAAACTAATTACTTAACACAAATTATAAAACGAAAACCAACAAGAGTAGTTCTCTCAACACGATAAAATCCTAATTTAAAATATTAATATACCACCATATTCATTAATAATAAACATAAACATAATAATAATAATAATAATAATAATAATAATAATAATAATAACTCTAAACAATAATACGGTCTAATTATATTTAATTTTTGCCAAAAAAAGAAAAAAGAAAACTCTTCAAACCATATTCTCCCCTCCTTCCTTCCTTCCTTCCCCACCACTACCAGTCCACCACCATTAGAGTCTCCCTCCTCCTCAAATCTTTCTCATATTTTCTCTCTCTCACACACACACTCACACAAACACACTTTCTCTCTCTCCAATCATCCTTTCCTTAATCAATCATCAAAATCCCCAAATCTCCTCTTTTCTCCTCCTCTGCTGTGGAACTAAAGCAAAGCATCGCCACCGCCACCAACACCAACAACCACCACAACCATTACATCCCATTGTTCCCCCACCGCCGCGCCATTCCCATTACAAGAAGAAGAAGAAGAAAAGATCCATTTTTTTCTTACAGACAAACAACAGCCCTAATTGTGGAATGCCCAGATGAAGCACATTGACAGCATCCCGTCCACGCCCGGAAAGTTCAAGATGGAGAAATCTCCGTACCCCTACGGCGCAAACAGATGGCGCCTCCATTTTTCCCTCACCAAGCTCAGCCTCTGGTGCATCTTCTTCCTCGGCGTCATCTTCTTGTTCTTCAGATCACCCACCTCCGACTCCTCCCACGCTTCAGATCTCTCCCGCCGCTCCCTCCGCACCGCCTCCTTCGACGACCCCGCCTGGGCCAAGAAGATCAGGTCCTCCTCCAAAATCCGCTCCAGAAACGGCTTCTCCGTCCTAGTCACCGGCGCCGCCGGCTTCGTCGGCACCCACGTCTCCTCCGCGCTCAAGCGACGCGGCGACGGTGTTGTGGGCCTGGATAATTTCAACGACTACTACGATCAATCCCTCAAGCGGGCGCGGCAGGCGCTGCTGGAGCGCGCCGGCGTGCTCGTCGTGGAGGGCGATATGAACGACGTCGTTTTGCTGAAGAAGCTCTTCGAGGTCGTCCAGTTTACGCACGTGATGCATTTAGCCGCGCAGGCGGGTGTTCGCTACGCCATGGAGAACCCTGGCTCGTATGTGCATTCTAATATTGCAGGATTAGTTAGTTTGTTAGAGGTTTGTAAGAGCGCGAATCCGCAGCCCGCCATTGTTTGGGCGTCTTCAAGCTCCGTGTATGGATTGAATTCTAAGGTGCCCTTTTCAGAAAAAGACCGAACTGATCAGCCCGCGAGCTTGTATGCAGCTACCAAGAAGGCCGGTGAGGAGATCGCGCACACGTATAACCATATCTACGGCCTTTCGCTCACCGGGCTTAGGTTCTTCACCGTTTATGGCCCATGGGGGAGGCCTGATATGGCGTATTTCTTCTTCACCAGGGACATTTTGAGAGGGAAGTCCATACAGATTTTTGAGGGAGCCAATCATGGAACTGTTGCCAGAGATTTCACCTACATTGATGACATTGTGAAGGGTTGTTTGGGCGCATTGGATACCGCGGAGAAGAGCACGGGAAGCGGTGGGAAGAAGAAGGGGCCGGCTCAGCTGAGAGTGTTTAATCTGGGGAACACATCGCCGGTACCTGTTACTGAGCTTGTCAACATTCTCGAGAGGCTGCTGAAGGTGAAGGCCAAGAAGAGTATCGTGAAGCTTCCGAGAAATGGAGATGTGCCGTATACACATGCGAATATCAGCTTCGCGCAGAGGGAGCTCGGGTACAAGCCCACCACGGATCTTCAAGCAGGGCTGAAGAAGTTTGTCAGATGGTACCTCAGTTACTATGGTGATGGTAAAAAGAGTTCCCACTGATGATGATACATTCTTTCATTTGTGTGGTAGGATCGTATCATATCACATTCATCGCCACTTGCCATTCTTGTTCATTTTGATATTATTCTTACAATTGTTTTAACATTACTTTACCCCATTCTCATTATGTTGTTCACATATATAGAGATATCTTGTCATGTCATGTGAGGTGATAGATGATAGTGTTCCGAATTCCAATCCCACGATGAAGAGAGCGTGTTTGTGTTTGGTGGTTGATTGTTTGCCGGGCGTTGTGATTTGATTTTGTATCTAGAGAGATACCTCTGATACAAGCACCTCTCTTTTTTGTTTCTCAGTCCCGGGGTTGTAATTGTTATAGTTCCAACGCTGTAAAATGGAGTTGTGACTATAGAACAATTTGCTGATGAGTGGTGGACTTGTATCAATTTTATGTGACTTAAATAATATAGCACACAATACTTTGCTATCAGTATTTTTTCTTAGTTATAATATTTCAGTTGTTTCATGCATGAAAGCACCTATCTTGCATCGAATTTGGTCTGCAATATCCTTAAATCTATGTATGGCATAACATCTATCTTAGATGTATTTATATGCTATCATTCTGATGCTCTGAATTTGGTGAGCATATTAGTGAATAGTGTTGCCTGAATTGCCATTTAGGTTTCAAGAATTAGTTGATGTGATGAACATGTATAGTTTTTAGGAAGCATAAAAGGAATAGAAGTTAAGAGGATGGCTTTCATTAAATGAATCCTATAAGCTGACTAATAGTAGGGCATAATAAATGGTTCAGTTGGGTGATTGATGATATGCATTTTAAAGTATGGAATCCCTGCTGTTCTTGGTGCATTTTTCGCTCGCTGACGTTTTCAAAGGTCAGGGGCATACTTTTATTGCACTTATTCACTTAATTTTTTCCTTCTCTGCACTAGTTGGAGATGCGGTGAAGGAAGAACATGATTTCTCATGCTAGTGGGAAGAACGTAATTTCTTACCTTATTGGTTAACAGTTTACCCTTTAGCAGTGACTTGTATGTCCGTCTTCTTCTAATCCCGTGTTTGGAATTTTACATTCTGGTTGATTGACTCTGGATTAGGGTTCCGGTTGCATCCCTCCGTTTAAGAAAATAATGCAAGATCCTTAAAGATCTCTTTCGATTCATGGCTGATATTCCTGTTTTCCTAGTATGGATGTGTGGTTTTTTAATACTGAATTGTCCCTCTATTCCACATTAAGAGCCCTGTTAATACAGCTACTTCATGTAGGACGGAGGTGGTACTTAAAAACTACTAGTATGTTTTACTGGAGTGCTCTAGAGAGGATTGTGATCCTTTTCAGTAGAAATTTTAAGCGAGAACACAATGGAAGAAGGAAGTTAACATGCAGTGTGATATTTGCGAATTGTGCTTTGCATTGAATTGATAGGTTGATTGGAAGCTTGCCAATTGTGCTTTGCTCTTGTTCTATGAATGTTCGTTATTTCATCTCGTTTTGGTTTCTGCTATGCATTGCATATGAGCTTTTGTTGTAGCTAGATCGCCCATACGAAAGCATTTTAGTTGTCGCTGTTTCAGTTATCAGTAGTTGCTCACTTTCGCCATTCCGGCTGTGAAGCAGGTTACCATGTCTTTAGTCTCAGGTTATTTATGGGATGAGCTAGTCTTGTTTGTAGAATCTGAGGTTAAATGGAGTACTACTACTTGGCATCTGGAGATTCCCAAGGCTTAACCTGAAATTGAGGTAGATCCACATGGTTGCCCATCTCGACAGCACACGATCCTAACATTTCATCATGCTTTCACATGTACTCCATTTGTCCCATTTCAAACTGCAATTTAACTAATCATTTGCTCAACACTTTCTTACTTTGATTCTAAAATTGAATTGACATACGAGTGTACACACTACTTATTGTTTAATGCATTGTTAGATTCGTTATAACGTATATTTTCAAAATAATGAAAGATATTAAGCACTAAACATTTTTCAAGTCAACTGTTAAAAGTCAAATTGTGCAGTTTGAAATGGGACGGAACGGAGGGAAGACTACTATCTTGAACTCATTTTTAGAACTTGAATCTTGCATTTTGAAGGCAATCAATGTTTGGTAAAACTCAATTTTCTGTACCGTGTGATGTTACCGAATACCGACGCATAGCATTTGATAGCCGGATAGATAGAGCTAGGGCTCTTATGCGAGCTTGAGTCGAGCTAGATCATAATAGTTGGTTCAAAAACTTGATGAGATACACGATAATAATAAATACTCTATAATATTATTTAAGATATATTAATATTATATTAAAAACAAATCATCACTCGTTATTTTTATGCATATCACATTTTATTTTATTTTAATGAAAAATAATTAAAAGTTATTTTTGAAAAGAACTCAAGCTCAATTTGAGTAGCGTATACAATGTGTTTTCAACTCAAGTCGAATTTGATCTGACCACTACTCAGACTGTTCCAGTAGAATGGTACAAAAAGCAAAATATGATGGATGGCAATAAATAAAGATAAAGCCTAATTTGATTCCAAACAAATCTGAAACATTATCTTCCCCTGGTTTTCCGACCGTTGCAATTCACCTTTCACCCCCTCTTCTTTTGTCAATATCAACTTTATGCAAAAATGTTATATGTAACTAGAGATATTAACGGTTAAACATGAATATTGAAAATCGTAAAAAAATAAATATGTCAATAATTATGGGACGGGGAGTAGTTGATGGATAGATACCGAGTCATGTCACCTAAATCCTAATGTACCATACTGTACAGGAATTACTCAAATTAAACATGCTTGGAAGGACATATATCCTGGATTTTTTTCTTCAAAAAAGGACATGTGCCCTTGGTTACCAATTTTTCAGTTCACACTCCAGGAATCCAATTTATTAGCTCTCTCTTTTTAATCTTCTTCTTTGCAGCTGCATCGTTTAATTGATGTCCAACCTTTACCAGCAATTCTACACCCTCAGGATTAAGCAACAATACTGTACGTTTGGTATGAGACGAAGATGTCGTCTTATATTAAAATAAGTTGCACTGTCCACAATCATTTGATTCAATAAACTGAAACTAATCTCTCAAATTTTAAAGATTCATGGAGCCAAACAATTAGATAGCTATAATCTCTCTTGCTGGCCATGATTCAATTTTCTGGAAATACTTTCTCGGCACGATGCCATCAAAACCCTCAGTCAAGATCACCTTGTTGTCCGAAATATATAGCTTCATTCCATCTGAAAGACAGTGTCAAACTCATCAGGCCAATGTTCATCTCATTCGGGAACAAGTTGTAAATATAGCATCATATGTTCTTTGATGTCTTTCCAGAAATTAAGCAGACCAACCTTCCAAAGCTTTTTTTACGTCCAGAAAGATCAGCACGTTAACATCGCGTCTCATGCCTGGATAAAGACATCCTCAAATCAATCTTCTTTAACATCACCAAGTCGTGTTGAAATGTAAAACAGGATGCAATCCTTTTGTTACTGACTCACCACTTATAACTTCACCATCTGTTGGCAAACCACATGAGAAGTGGACATGCAATCTTGACATGCGTTTCAGCCCTTCTTCTGAAATGGATTTCAAATTCCTCTTGTATGTTCCATGCACACAAACTGAACAAAAACCATTATAAGTCCCGATATAAACCAACATGAATGTAAGCTTCCTCTGCATTTTCAAGAAGCCGTTGGAATAAATTTGAGCAAAAGAAACCTACATCTATAAGCATTTACCTGGAATTTCATCAGCGGAAAGAATAGGCTTCAACAAGCTTTCTGTTTCAACTATCTGCTAAGAGTAAAATGCAATTGAGTGCCAATCAAAGGGATTAAAAAAATGAAGTGCATGTGATGAATGGGAAAGGAAATATGCTTCCTCTGCAGGAATTTTTCATTTAATAAACAATAAGAAACAGAAAAGTATTACTTTCTCAAGATCATCCAACGTAAACAGATTATAAATAGCAAAAGTGACTCAAAGACTGATTTTCTAAATGGACAATACAAATTCTTAAGAAATGAATATTATAAATTTTCACATTTCAATATTTCATCAAACAAGTCACACAAAAAAGTCACACAATGATAAAACAGGATGACAAGATTTTATCCAACTAGTTAATCCCATGTAATGCCATAAAGACTTGGGGCCATGGAACAAACTAGATATCTAAGAAGATCAGCAAAGAACATATAAGTGATGAATGCATAAATCAGTTAGCTCAGCTCAGGCCACTCAAAAATCAAAAGGTAGCCAAATTGAACTAGCACTGGGGATAATGTTATTTCAGAACAATGTTATATCTTAAACCTTCTCAGGAAAAAGAGCAGAAATCGAGTGGAGTAAGACCAACACAGGGAAATTATTTTTTCTGCACATTATGTTTCATACTTCTCAGAATGAGTATCAGAAATTGCATGCCTAATTGGAAAGATTACCTTCACTGAGTGGCCCTGGTTTGCCCGTATCCAAAGCACTCCTCCTTCTTCCAACAAGCTAAATCTTTGCTTGTTGTCCTTCCTGACTGCCTAAACAATGACACGTGTTCACGAGTATGCAAACATACAGTGATAACTTAAATAATAGCATTCACAGGAAGCCTATGTACATCGATTTCTAACATAACCTGAACTAAATGACCCAGTAATATCTCCTCTTCTCAGTACAATCTTAATCTTGACAACAGTAAAGTTAAAGATCAAACTGCATACCTCCCTAACATCATCACCTGTATGTGATGATATAGGAACATTGGCAAGCGTCTTCAAGTTAAGCTTAAACAAGTCTCCAACCTTAAAGAATCCATCTGCCCTCATATCCAATCTCAACTCCGAAGCCATATGCCGCAAAATACGCGTTCTAAAAAGAAAATGAAATCATATCTCAAATCCCAGCTTTCTAAAATCAAGATGTCCGTGCCACAAAAACCACCATTCATCATAATCAGAAGCTAAGAACAGGCAAAAGATAAAGCCTCATAGCATAACAAAACGACTAAGACTTTATCATAATATCACATGGGGTCGACTATACGGATCAATATCTCGAGGGCACACATTCTATCATGTAAAGCCTCATAACATCATAAGGAAAAAGAATGACACTTTCAATGGCTCCCCCTTCAATCTAAAAGGCAAATACTTACAGTAATCTGCCAAGCGCATCAATTTTATCATCGGCGCCAGCGCCACCGCCGCGGCGCCCCCGACCTCCGTGTCTTTCCCTATTGTTTTCCCCTTTCGTATCCATACCTCTTCCTCTACCTCCTCCGCTGCCAATCAATCAAAAATCAAAATTTTAGGGGGGAAAAGAGAGCAAGAGACTGTGATTAAAGAGGAGAAGAAGAAGATACTAACCCGCGAGAGGCATCAGAAGAGGTGGAGAATGAAGAAGAGGGTTGGTGATTGGAGTCCATGAAATTGAGGAAAACCCCAGAAATTACACGGACTGAAGCAGCAGGGACAAGGCGATGGCGTAGAAGAAGGCATATGGTACTGCTCTGTAGAAATGCCCACATTTCATCATCTTAAGTCGGTGAATCAATCAGTCGATTTTTTTTTTGAACAAATTCCTTAAAAGCCTCTCTCTTTTTTCCTCTCTAAAACTCCCGGAGAAAATACAAAACTTTTTAAGGGGAAAAAAATGAGGATTTCATTGATGATTAAAAAAAATGATGAAGTAGAAAAGTAGAGGTTGTATTCAAATTTCCAGTGGGAAAAACAGATTAACAATGAATGAGGAAGATTAATGTTGAAGGAGAGGGATGCAGCAGCAACACAACAAACCTACCTCCAGGGAGGGACGAACAATTGCAGCCAAGAAGTCGTCGCCGTCGAACAGACGAGCGCGAAAGCTGTTGAACCTGACTTAATTGCTGACAGACGCGGTTGAACGTTGCGGAGCAGAGGGACCTCTATATTATATGACCTTGAAAAGATTAATGTTTCACTTATTTGGTTAGATCAGGGATTCAATGATAAGATAAACATTTTTTTTATAATAACAAACTTGGTGCATATATTTGATGATAATAATAATGTTGTGGTGTTTGCCACCACTTACAATCCCGTGCAAGATTAGGAGCATTTTCTAAAATAGTTTTAAATACTTTCATTATATGAAATCTAGTAAAAATTATTACTAGCATTATTATGCTACTGACTAGTACGTTGAGCCTTGGTGGGACGTTTGGGAACTAGTTGATATGGTTTAGTGTCATTTCACAATCATTGCATATCAGAATGTGTGTCGCTTGTCATTGTCTGGCTTGGGTCATTGCTTTGTGTATTGCGACTAATTATGCTTGTACTGCTGATAACGCTTGAAAGGACCTTGTAACCTGCAAAGTGTTGTACCTTGTGTCGAGCACCAGGCTGCTACCGGCCTCCCATCTTGGACCCTGAATGTTGCATCGATGTTGATGCATGTCAAATTTATGTAATCCTAATCTGGCTGCTCCTCCCATTTCTGCCATATTAAGTGAATGTCTCACACCGTTGCCTTCTTTGATTAATCAGTTGGTTGAATTCCCATTTGTTCTTGTGCTTCTTGTGGCGAATCTAGGTCCGCCGTCGGGTTTTGCTACATTGGCCCACCTCCATGGTCCTTGTTTTGTGCTGCCTTCGTGATGGCTAAGATGGATTCCACAAATGGTGGTTGTTGCTCTATTGTATTCTTGTTCCTTCCGCACTAAATAGCCTAGATAAGGGTACATGTGAGGTCAGTATCGTTCGTTTCTAGCGTGACCTTGAACTACTCTCCCAACCATGCTCCTAGTGACAGCGGTGCACCATGTTTAAAATCGAAACTGAGCCTGGAGATCCTCCATGCCCATTTAGATACTTCGCATTCAAGGATCATATGTGAGAGTGTTTCCACGTATGAGTGGCACATTTGACATAAAGGAGACACCTTAATGCCTCTAATTCTCAGGGTCGGTCCTATCGGTGTTGCATCTAAATTAGTCTCCAAACTAAAATTTTGACTTTTTCTGGAGTCCTTGATTTCCACATCTTCCATATGTTCAAATCACCTCCCATACTTGTCATCGTAATTGAAGTCGATGATTTCTACTTATCTTTTGCAGCCCAACCCTCAGTGATGCCCACTTTTGACTGATCTTCTAGGCTAGTTTTCCTATTATGTCTTGATTTTTTTATTTGCTCTGTGGAGCTCATTCCTAGTCACCCCCTCCCCCCACCCCCACTTGGAATGGCACATTGCTTCCCACAACTTCCAGGAGATACCTATCCCGTAGCATTTTTTAGGGTAACCTTAGTTCTTAAAAGATAGATATGCGTGAGACTTCAATCTGGGAGCTGAAGAGATAGCAATTGTTTATAAGGGCCAACTTGTTCGAGTCAGTAGGGATACCAAATGCAGAAACTCGAGAATTTCAGATGTGGAGTTTCTGCAAAGTTTCAGACTGGGAAATTGCAAGGAGATAGCGCACTAAAAAGTAAACTACTGCCTATGCACGAACTATTCCAACTGCCTCATTATACAACAATTACGGCTAGTAAATTATACAACAGGTGCCTACGGTAAGATTTGCCTTTCATGCTAACTACAGGGAGAAAAATCTCACCCAATTTACGTTCTCGCTCAACAGGGCAGGAAACTCAATTAGAATACAAACCATCACCCAATTTACTATCAGTTCAAAGAGCACTGAATAGTCTAGATATAATTAGCATAAAATAAATCCATTCTTCAAATGTAACATTCATAAATGAAAAACAACTCGGTCTACAAGCAGAAACTACAGGTGCACATCATTTCAAGAAAGAAGTTCCAGATGAGAAAAGAAAAGCTTAATCAACTTGAAATCTCTAGGCCACGAGAGTGCTGGCGGTGGTAGATTCACTACAAGGCAAATCGAAAGATGAAATTGATAAGAAATCAGGAGAATGAAGCACTTTTAGTCAACCAATACTCGATAAATCTAACGAATAAAAAAATGCAGAAACAAAGGATGTTGACTTACTACTTCCAGACTGGAGGAAGCTTCTTGGTCTTCTTATAGTAGCGGGCAAGCCTGTGAATCCTGCTCTCCACAAGAATCAATCTGAACTTTGAATCCTTGTCCTTCCTGTTTCT
>JAULKM010000008.1:17300449-17347139 GCA_032355605.1 Rubia tinctorum
TTGACTCAAAGCACGGCAAAGGCAAGGTTCTTGAATGGGATGCTAGAGCTTCAATCATCAAAGGCATCGCCAAAGGTCAGTGAACCCTAACTTGGAAATATTTTTTACACATGGCAAACTATCATGGCTGAACACGAAATGTTACAGACGAATGTGATGAGATGAAAACATGACTCTAGAGTTTCCTGCAGAATCATACCATTTCTTGTTATGTGTATTAGGCTCATTATTTGTCTTGCTAAATATATCTGTACTTTCAATCTCCAGGTATTGAGTATTTGCATGGAGACAAGGGAAAGAAACCTAGTCTAGTCCACAGAAATATATCAGCCGAAAAGGTGCTCATTGACCAACATTACCACCCAATGCTCTCAGATTGTGGAATGCACAAACTATTAGCTGATGATATCGTCTACTCCACCTTGAAGGGCAGTGCTGCCATGGGATACTTGGCTCCTGAATACGCCACCACGGGCTGTTGCACTGAGAAGAGCGACATTTATGCCTTTGGGATGATCATATTCCAGATACTCGCTGGAAAGTGTAAAATTTCTCAGGTGAATCGCCAGGGCGCTGATCTGGGCAGGTGTGAAGATTTCATGGATGCAAATCTTCAGGGTGACTTCAGGGAATCCGAGGCTGCTAAACTTGGAAAAATTGCTGCGCTTTGCACCCACGAAGCTCCTAACCACAGGCCTACCATCGACATAGTGATGCAACAACTGAATGCTGTCTAGATGCAGTTCTTGATGGTGATTTGACCAGGTTTCCAAATGACAATTTGAAGATGGAATCAACTAACTGTTTAGTGATGCACCAAGAACAGTTTTTGCAAGTGCGAACTGCCTATTTAAGCTTGTAGGATCCAGGAATTAAGTAGCATGTGTAGGATATTGGTGGTAATCAGATTAGAATTCTATGACTTGGTGAGCCCCTCCACTCACCAGACCATTACAACTGTGTATTCTGTACTGATCCATCTTATGGTATTTCTAATTTTCTAGCGTAATTGAAGAACTCCTTGTGTTTATTTTTAATCATTTCAGTTTAATATATGAAATATGTCTCCAATATTAAGCAGAATGCAGCACAAAACATTGTTATTATCTTCCATTCTTTCTTCCCTTTTTTTCGGTAAAGTGTATAAATTCGTTCATATGAAGAAATCTTCATCTAAGGAAATTCTTCTGATTGAAATCGATGAACTTATGAACTTACATGTTATACATTATGAACTTCGTATAAATTCGTAAGAACGTAACGTTTGAAGTTAGGAAAATACATGCATACACTGAACTTGCAAGCTTCTAAGTAAATCTACTACACATTATGAATTTACGAAGAGGGATTGAAAAAATTACCTCCAATTTTATTACAATATAAGCTTGTTCTTCATGCTTCAGCACAATGTCTTGTAAATCTCTTCAACTTGAAGATGCGACGTATCTCCAACGAAGAACTCATGAGTCAATCCCTCAAGTTCAATTGAGCTGCAGCCAGGAAATTTCTTCAAGTCCTTTTCTTTCATCGTACTTCTGACACTCCTGACATTGTCCCAGAAACCATGTTGAGCATACATGTTTGATAAAAGAACATAGGAGCTCAAGTCATCACACAAATTTGAACTGATCAGATGCTGGGCAACAGGCTCTCCAATGCTCAAATTTTCGTGATGGTTACACGCTCCCAGTAAAGTGCGCAGGATGACAGAATTCGGCTCAACAGGCATTTCCTCCACAAATCGCCTGGCTTCCTCAATATGCCCTGCTCGGCTAATAATGTCTACTATACAGCCATAGTGTTGTATTTTAGGATTCATCTTGTGAACTCTTCTCATAATCTCGAAAGAGATCATGCCTTCCTTGACCAATCCGGCATGGCCACAGGCATTCAGCAAGGCAATGAACGTGATACCATCAGGTTCTACGGAGAGTTTCTCCATCTCTAAAAATAAATCAAAAGCCAGTTCCCCCAAGCCATGGATAGCCAATCCTCCAATCATGGAATTCCAATGATCAATGCTTCTAACTTTAATGTCATCAAATACCTTCATGGCACACTCGATGCTCCCACATTTCGCGTACATGTCTATCAAAGCAACCCCAAGCTTCCCAGCCACAACAATTCCATTATCATTGATATATTTATGCAAATCTAATCCCTCCTTAAAGGTACCTAATAGGGCGATTGCTGAAAGAGTTATCAACAAAGTAGCATCATCAGGAGGTAAATGATCTGAATTACTCAGCATATCATGGTATATTTTCAGGGCTTCTGAAGGAGCCTTATTCCTCACATACCCTGCCATCATTGCATTGCAAGAGATCACATCCCTAGCAGGCATTTTATCGAAGAAACCTCTCGCAACATCCACACATCCCATTCTAGTATACCCATCAATCATGATAGCCCAACTCGCAACATCCCTAGTTGGCATGCCATCAAACAATACCCGAGCCATCTCCATCTTCCCTCTTTTCGCACAACAATCAATCATCATATTCCAAGAAATCACATCCCTTTCAGGCATCTTCTCAAACACATCCCACGCCAACTTCAAACCATCCTCCACCTTCACGTACCCGCCAAGCATAGTGTTCCAAGTGATCAAATTCCTCATCTGTACCGGCAAAGCTTCAAACAGCTCCCTTGCCGCATCCACCATGCCACATTTCATATACCCATCAATCATCGAGTTATACGATACTGAGTCTCTTTCAGACATTGTATCAAATATCTTCCGACCATACTCGAGCCGGCCACATTTCAAATACATAGAAACTAAACAATTCTCCAGAAACAAATCATACCCACCCTCCAATTTCATCAGCATCCCGTGAAGCTGCATTCCGGTATCAACAAACCCCGCTCTCGAACATGCTTTCAGCGCCAAAGAAAACGAGTAATTATCCACTAGAATCCCACTCTCAATCATTAACACTAACACTTGGAGAGCTCTCTCCGGGTCCTTTTTCCGATGCGAAAAGGATTTGATCACAGAATTCCAAACCAACAGGTCGGGTTTTTCACGCGTGTTCTTGAAGGTGTGATGCGAGAAGAAGAGGTGGGTAGCGAATTGGGTAACCGGAGGATGAGGGGAATTCAAGAATTTGAGGATCAGTTTTCTGGTGAAATATCGGTTTTTAACGAGGCCGGTGGTCAGTAATTTCGCGTGAAACTGATCGATATCCTTCTGGGTTTTGCATTGGTGAGAAAGTTCGAGCACCGGCATCCACGGCGGCGGCGCGAGTAAATTCGCGCAAAATGTCATGAGATTTTGGTTGTTGAATATTGAAGACTGTAATCTGGAAGGCCGGCGGAACTGGTTATTTTGAAACGATAACGAATTAACGGTCTTATTTCCTTTCCGAAGATATTTCCAATTACTCCCGCGTTTTCGATAGACTCGTTGTCAAATACGAAAGCGTTGGGGTTATCTTTGTCAAAGGAAACGCTTTTGTCTTGCAAATCTTTTTTTTCCTCGAAAGCCAGTATGCTCCTGCAAATTAAATACGGCTCTATATCTATATATATATAGTGTACTAAAAATGTGAATGTCTCCTTTCTTTCCGATTTAGGTACGGTGAGGGATTTTCTTTCAGTTTCGCCTCATCCCTATTCCTTTTATCTGCTTACCTTCTTCCCAAATCGTAGTTTTTCCTACTGATTATTGTTCCAACTGCCAGCATCCGATGAAGATTTGAGCCTCACTCCAACGCCGCTTAATTTGACAGAGATGAATTCCAATCAGTGGCGGAACTAGACCAAAATTTTAGGAGAGGTGGATGTTACCTAAAATTTTAGGTGGGGCGTATGTTTTCTAAATTTTACCGAGGCGGATGAACAATACATGTATATCTACCCTGTTCATTCTCCGGAGATTGGGAGAGGGGGGCGTACCGGCTCACCCCCAATTCCGCCACTGATTCCAATCCCTCGGTTCACCTGCTTGCTCCGGCCGCCCTACTACTACGTGTCAATGACAAGAGTATGGGTACATTGGGTAGTGCTAAAATGCACTACTTCTGGAAGGGGGATTTCAATGATTTTGAAGTAGCGAAGTCGGACAAGTTCATGAGATAAGTCCGAAAATGACAAGAGTACCCCCGCTTTTAACCCAAAAAACGTAAAATTTGGGTTAAAATAAAGAAAAAGACCCAATAAAAAACGTAACTCACCTCTGCAGCTCTGCTCCCGTTCAGCACCCTGCGTCTTCCAGCGGCCGACCAGACCAGAGGCAAAGTCACCGGCGCCGCTGCGACCTCCTCGTGCTCATTCATTCAAATTCATCTACACAAAGGTTTGAACATCTTCTAATTTTTGAAATTTAATTCCTAATTCCAAGTTGAAGGTCGAAGAGGAGAGGAGATTTATGTATTGTAAATTTGAAACCGCAGGACCAGGAGTTGGAACTTGGAGTCTTGGGCAGTTCACGGTATGATTCCATTCCCCCTTAACGCTCTTTCATTCTGAAATTATGTATCAATTCCGTAAACAAATGAATTTCATCTGAAGGGCCTGAGATTAGGACCCCTTTGCGATTTGAGCTTGTACGTTATCAAATTAGAACGATAAAGCTGCAGTGATTATAGGTGATATCGGGTGACTAGAACGTTATCAAAATTTTGACTTATTTGGGATTTCTTGTGGAGAAACATGTATTTTTAGTGTAATTGATCTACCTTGTACCAGATTATTGTTTTGAATTTTGAGCTCATGATATCCATATTTTGAACAAAAGGGTCGATTTTTATGTTGTTGTAGAAGAGATGAGGTCATCAGAGAGCTTACGAGCAGCGACTCAAGTGTACAGAAACCTTCTTAAGGCAGTTAGGAAGAATATAGGAAAAGAAGAACAGAAGGCTCATTTCACAGACTTCATTAAGCGAGAATTTCGCGTCAGCCAACCTGTTGTAGATTCTTCTGCCATGCAGCACAAGTTAAATCTTGCTCGTGATTATACTTTTCTTCTGAATAGTGTACACCATCATAAGGTAATCTTTACGTGGCGCAATTGTTTTTGAATGTTCGCTATCTTTTTATGTGGCCTTTTTCCTTAAAATGCTAATCAGTTTGAGTCGATTTTTCTTATCATTCATTGCCTACAAACTAGATTAATTAGCAGAACAATTGCTGAGTTATAAGTTCCCTTCCTGCTTCACAGTGTTGTTTAGTCTGCAGGAGGAGCACTTGGTTCATTTGCTTGAGTAACTTAGGCTTTTATGACGCTTTTACTAGGTTTATACGAGATTAGAAAAGAATAAAAAAAAAGTGTTTGTGGGATAGTAGACTTAACAGATTTTCCCAGTAGAACAGTTTATTAAGGTTACTTTTTTTGCCATGAAAAAATTAGTCAGGATGGTTTTGTTGAAGAACATTAAATGTGAAAACTGTATTCGAAACATTGTGAAAAAAAAAAGCTACCTATAGAGGTATCACGAGTCTTACATTGATCCTCCATGGGTTTTCCTGCTTATTCGGTCTTTGTTTTGTGTTCTTAGATCATGTTGTTTCCTATATGTTTTACCTTGTGAAACCCGTTAGCATATGATACGTTTCTTCTTGATTGTGTAGGACTTGTTATATTCCTACAATATAGCTGTGGACAGGTCAGAAGAGATGAAGAAAGTTTTAGGGAAATCTGCTGCTAGCGTGGGACTTCAACTTCCTGAAGTCTATCAGCCTTAATGGTATGGAACTATGATCTAAACGTCTCCAAGTTTCTCCATACTACTTATGCTGAGTTAAAGTATTCAATCCTTATGCGGATGCCCACCCCAAACTCATATTTCCTGCTTCATTATCCTCCCCTATACTCCTCACTTTTCTTTAGAGTTCAATTCCTTACCTTTATCTGAAGAAATTACTGATAGTAGATAGATACTCTATGTTAGCTGGAACTCAAAGAGTTTATCAGTAGCTAAAGAACTAGTTTGGCATGAAGTTTGATTACCTTTTAATGCTCTATAACACGGAACTTGTGCATTTTTTTGCTAAATGAAGTTCTGGCATGTTTTACAACACCGGACTATTTTATGGCTGTTTTGAGTACCCAGTTCTTGTTTTGCTCAGAAAAGGATACATGATAATTAGTTTAGAGGCTTAATGTTGTTTTGTGTGTTGCATTCGCTGTGTTGCAGATCAGTACCAACCATATTGAACATGCGAGACGAATGGATCCCTCACTTGAATCGTGATTGTCAATGTGATTAATCTACCTTTTTTTCCTAGGAATGAAATAGATATGAACTTAATACTTATAAATTTGAAAGAAAGCCGTGAAGTACTGTCATGCTTCTGAGTTCCCATTTGCAGGAGAAAGAGCTCAAGGACGATCGGACAATTGCAGTATTTTTGTTCAAGGAATTCAGCCGATTGTAATCAAACAAAATAAATGAAACCCTACACATCATTTTATAAATCGATGTATTTTAAACAATACCATATATCTTGGGAAAACTATAGAGAGGAGCACTTTGACGTGCAGCAGAGCTCGAACAGAGATTGTAGACTATTCGAGGCTGCAATTGAGTTAAATTAATATTTGTCGTTAAGGTCGTTCAACTCATCGAGCAAGATATTTTAAGTGGCTCGAGTCGTTTAGCTTACAAAATAGGAGGAGTTTTTTTAAAATGTGTGAATTCACTGAATTGTAAGGTGAGGTCTATCTTAGAGTTGTTAATTGGGCAAGGCTGCCCTTAGACGGCACGGTCCTGACTCGGTATTAATCGCGTACGACAAGGTCACGTTTGAGGGCATAGCACGAACTAACGGGTCTCGTGCCTGACTTCGGCAGTGAGTTAAGTAGAATCATGGGCCTGAGCACGGCACACTCCATGCGAAATTTATAGCAAAAATAAAGCACGATTCTGATTCAATCTGTTCTTTTCTCTACCCCTCAACACATTTGGGCTGTCATTAAGCCACCAAAAACTTTAACAAAGGCCCTAAATCGGAAGATGAATAGATTCTTCTGGGGAAAATTAAAAAACAAATAAAAGGTGGCTTGGAAATCATGGGAAAAACTATGTCTACTACAAAAAGAAATGGGATGAGATCGGAGAAATTTAAACTACATTATTGAAGGGTTTTTAATAAAATTGTGGTGGAAGTTCCAATAGGGAACAATCCTTTGGTCTCAACATATCTGGTAACTCTCCACTCAAAATAGGACCTCTCAGAATTACAAGAAACTTTTGAAGGTTAAACAATTACTTCAGGCAAACTCACCGGTCATTCATGGTAGGGTAAAAGCTAATTTTGAGATTCTAACTGGACACATCATGGTCTTTTAATTGATACCTGTAACCTTGACTCAACAAATTAACATTCCTTCCAACTGCACAATCTCTGAATTCATCCCTAATAAGGATGAACTGCTGCCATCTCCAATTGGCCTAATCCTTACTCCCTTCGTTTCTGTTTTACCGTAAAAAGAATCAATTTTTAAAGTCATTAAAATAGCATAAAAATAGTTTGTGAATAAATATATTTCATCTTTTCTTTTACATTCAATTTTTTTCCTCCAAAAATGACAATAAGACAATAATAATATAGGAACACAAAATAAGGCAGATAGGAGGAGGACGTAGAGAGCAGCAGATTTCTTGAACAATGCTCGGATTCATGATAGGGAGGACAAATTCCTTTGGAAACCACAAGTGAATGGGAACTTTACTTTTAAATCTGCGTATGAGTTAGTGAGATGGAAAGCAGGATCATCCGGATCACAAAAACAAATTTGGGATCACAAAATTCTAAAGAATATCTGCATATTCACGTGGAAAATGACCAATGTGGTTCTGCCCTTTGATGAGACTCTTATAAATTCAAAAATATTTTCGTAGTTTTTTCACTGTGATTCTATTAGCCATTTGTTTAATGAATATGATATGGCTGTGGCTCTTTGAAACTTTATGCAACACTTCTCTAACATTGGGGATGGACTTTCACTATTCACGCGCAGCTAATTAGAATGTTCCCATCTTTTGTGTGTTCGAATTTATGGAAAGCTAGAAACACAAATCCATCAACTACTTTGCAAAAAGGAAAGAAACAAGAGCGCCTCGGCAGGAAGCAGGCAAGCCCAAGAAACCAAATGAACAGAAGCTACAGGTTTAAGCTTTCAACCAAGTCTTCCCAACAAGCTCTCTCACATTTTACCAAAAGGATTATGGCGTGTCCGCCGGCACCACGGGTGGAGACTGCTAACTTTGGAAACACATCTCTGAATCATTTTCGATTTTGTATATTTTCACCACCTAGGTTTCTTAGTTTAGTTCTCTCTTGCAGGAAACTATATTGCCTCAGTCTTGATGGACCTCAAACTCATGATGTAATGTTTCTTTTCAAAGGTTGGGGACCTAATAAATACCCCCAACCTAGACAAAAGACCAACATGAAAATGTAACTAACTAATTACACATGGAAAATGATTCTATTTTAAGCACGTATACCTAAAACTAATACTTCTTCTGTTTCATTGGATATGACACATTTTGTTGTTGTTGTTTTTGTGAATTTGACACACTTTTCTTTTATGGCAAGATTCCTTCAATTTCGTCCACATATTCTACCTTTTCCTTTCTAAAATCAATGTCACCCACTTATTTCATTCATCTAAATCCAAACAGCTAAAACTATGGTGTCACATCCAACGAAACGGAGGTAGTAAGAAAAGAATATAATCACAATATTACAAAATATCCTTAATATAAGAACAACTGCAGTGAAACAACAGTAACCGCCCTGTGAAATAAAGTAATAAACTTAATTAATATATAAAATAAATACGAATATTTTATCATCCCGTTTCACTATTAAAATTATCATTCTTCTTCTCAACCAAACACTAGCTTGGCAATATCTATTTTTTAATAAAAAAAATAGGTGTTCTCCTTCTCATTAATATAACACTGTTACAATATTGTGCCAGGTTAAAACCGTACAACACCTAGTTGACTCACAAAGTGTGGGGTGAGCCTCCCACCAGTGAACCTTTCAATCCAATTTCCTAATTGAAGTCCACATGCCATATTGACAGTCTGCTACTCAATCCTTCCAAACTTTGACATCACCGGGTTGCATCAGCTTTGTTGTTTTGTAGAGGCTGTTGCTGGATTTCTTCAAATTTTCTGTGCAGTGTCGTTGAGGTAGTTTCGAATGCATGTCCGTTTTGTTTTGAAACAGTCTGGTACTGCGTGACTCCATAATTATTCATTGTTGGCAAAGTTCATCCCCATTGGATTACAACAACTCCGTAGTCTTGTTTTGAAGAACCTTTTTGGAGATTGTGCCTGAATTTCTCCAATCAGTAGAAAGACTTACCTAAATCTCGCCGGAGTCGCGAAATGACCAACACACCTAGAAAAATAAAAACGAGCATAGAAATTAAGATTAACCTAAACCCTCTTTTCATCCTGGGAAGTCATGCTACTACGCAACTTCTCTATAACCCATTAGTAAGTATCGTCTTCAGAGCATTTCCCTCCAATCATGTAGGTGTGGTGCTACAGGTCGGCTACACCTTCGTTGTATGTCGGAAGGCTCCGTTCAACCAATACAAACTGCTACTGAAAGGCCGTTTTCAGTGGGCCAGAACATATAACTGCCGCCGACCATACCCTATTTTGACTGTTTCCCACAATCTATCACCACTACTAACAAAGTCAGTCAACCACCTATTCACATCATCTCTCCGCCACGGCCACCACAATGCTGCCGTGGCTACAACCGGATGCGACATATGTAGTAACAAAATGAACTAATACGTGGGGTGGGGGTAAATTTTTAGGATGGAATTAAAAGAGAAGTTATGATTATGTGTTTTATGCTTGAATTTTGGGAGGGGCGAGATGGAGGGAGTCGGAAAAACCATTCTGCTGTCGCTGACCACCGTTGATCGGTTGGACCGCCGTTGACCGACCAGGACTTTCATCGCCAAAACCTGCGCCTGATTCCGTCTTTGCTAGGGGTGTAAACGAACCAAGCTTTTCGTGAAAAGTTTGCAAATAGCTCGAGCAAAAGCTCGATTCGAACTCGAGCTAGACGAACACGAGCCGACCTCAAGCTAGCTCGATTATTAGTCGAACTCGAGCTCAAGCTTCTTTATTCTTGTTCGGCGAGCTCATCGAGCTTCACGAGCTTATACCTATTTAACAATATTATTTTAAATTTATAATTTTATATAAATTAGAGGGTTGTATTGGCTTATTCGAAGGTAACGAGCTCAATGAGTAAATCTCGCTTGAGATCTCGCTCGAATATGATCGAGCTACGAACCGAGCTCGAGCATGTCACAAAAAATCTAGCACGAGATAAATTTTCTAGGTTCAAACGAGCTCGAGCTCGAACACGAAAATAGTAATTTTTTTGAACTCAAACTCGAGCACACCACTACTCGATCTCGTTCAGTTTGTTTACACCCCTAGTCTTTGCCTCAGTCCTTCTTTGCTCTTCGCCAGTCAAAAGTTTTTGCCGGCGGATCTGGTCATTTTTCTTCGCCGGGGTCTGACACGCCGGGCCTCTGTCCTTGCTCCTTGCTCCGCCATTTGGCTCGGTCGCCGGTCTGTTATGGCATGTCGGGCCTCCACCGCTTGATCCTTGTCCTTGGTCCTTACCGGTGGGCCACGCCGGACTGTATCCCCCCAGAATTGGTCAGATCTTACACGCCGGGCCTCTGTCCTCGAGAGTAAATTTCGAACAAACTTCACCCACTCTATTTACAACTACACTACAACTAGAGAAAAGGAAATAACGAACAAAGGAAAAGGAGGGAGGAGGGAGGGTGGTGGCGGCGACAACCTCCCCATGACTAGGGTTTAAGTTTGTCTTCTGAAAAGAGACGGGAGAGTAGTTGGGGTGAAATAAAATATGAGTTTGTTCTCCATTAGCCACTTTCAGCTAGGCAATATCATACTGTGTATTCCTTATCTCAAAATTTTCATGTCATATTGAAAACGTTAATTTGGAGATATGTGCGTATGTCAACGTTGGCGAATGTCAACGTATATTTTGGATATTAGTTTACAGTTCTTAGGCACGTTAGACGCAAGGATAAAATATTAATCATAAATAAAAATAGTTTGAGAGGGAAATTAATCAAAAAGTAATGAAAAGATCAATTCCCTAAAATATGATATAGTATATTGCACTTCAAATTGAGCAAGTTGTTGTTTTATTATTGTGTTGGTTAGGTTTGGTAAGATAAGAACAACATCTTATATGTACACGTATAAATAATATAACCACTAGCTGGCTCCCTCACTTTATTTTTATTACTATTTCAAGTCTAATAAGTAATCTTATTTGTGGTAATTGGACGTGACTTATACCGGTTGAAGATTAAGGTGATATTAGATGACAGAGTTCCAACGAAGAAAGGAAAATTAATTTTAATACATAAACATATATAAAACTAAAGAAAGTTTTTTACTAAACCGCCAAACAATTAGATCATCATATAAAAACAATCTTGTTTCAAAAAATTTAAAATTAAATTATAATTATTCACATTTTAAGATATATTTTAAATATGTAAAATTATAAGAATTTCATTGCAGCAAATAGAAACAAGGGATAAATACAATTATAACTCTAACTTTATGTTGAAAGTGTCAATATAACCATGCAATATCAGAAAGTACCATTTAACCCTAACTAATTATTGTATGTGTCAAACTAAGCTTAACTTTTAATTTTTTTTGCCGATATAACCTTACGCCCTAATTCCGGCATTGACCAAATGAATTCTCGCATTAATTGAGTTATTTTTCCCATATACCCCTCTTAAAAATAACAAAATACAAAAAGAAAACATATTTAACTAATCTTCTTCTTCTCCCCCGCCCGCCACCACCCACCCGCCCGCCCTCTGCCAACATCACCCCACCCCAGCCCGTTTCCCAGCCCCGTGATTCATCGCACCTCTACAACTTTAAGGTGTTGCAGAGTAACCTCACAACTTTGCTGTATTCTATTTCCCCCTCAAATTTCTAAAAAGACACAGACAATAACATAGTCAAAAGATTTAAAAAAACATAACTAATTCGAGTTCATGCGAGATGCCAAACAAATTAAAATGTAGTCATCGGTTTTATGAACTCCAACACTAACTTCTCCAAATTGGGAGACAAACCTAGAAGAGTAGTCAAACGAAAGAAGACATTTTCTCGCGGTGGAGCAATAATTAAGGTTAGCTTCTTCAACTTGCTTAGTTGCGGAACCTGGTCAAAAACCTTAAAGCAAAGCAAAGCAAACCAAGCGACATCAATTCACTAACCAATGTAGTACCGATTTTTTGTTACGATGAATCAACGAAATTGAGATTCAGAATGACCTCATCATAATAATAACTGAGAGATAAGGTAAGAATCTGCAATGAGGATAAGCCGTAGGAAAACATTTGAAGTGTTGCGTCATCCGTGCGATACCAGTGAGACACGCATACAGACACAAGCTTTGGATTATTTTCTAGCTCTAACTTCTTTACGCTAGCAAACCCACCATCATTTTCTGGAAACCCTAACCCCACCGCGGCTCCGCTGTGCACCATGTCACCGCCACCGCGAATCGTCTTGCCCTAATACCCTCTCTTGACTCTCGGCCCTTTCACCACCACCCACTCCTCATTAACACATCCCTTTGCCCGAACAATAGCCACAACCACCACGACTCTCTGCCTTCTCCGCCCTAATAGCCACCACCTCCGCCCGCCACCACCACCACTCTCTGCCCTCTCCGCAGGTGAGCACCTCCTCCATCTCAACCTAAAACCATAATAACCACCGCCTTCGGCCTGAGAACCATAGTCCTCCACCACACCCTCACCGTGCACAACGACTTCACCCCAATTATGCCGACACCATTGTGAATCATCGTATGGAAACCATACCCCCCTTACCTCCACCGCAAATCGTTGGAGAAGTCTGGTAGTCTCGGGTTGTGTGCATTGAGGGAGGAAGACGAGAAAGTTGAGCGGGAATCGTCGCAAGTAGTCTATTTTCAGGATAGCTCTGGGAATCATCGAGGGAGACGAAAAGGTTGTCTCTGAGCTCTCGGGTTGTGTGCGTTGAGGGAGGAAGACCAGAGGTTTGAGAGGGAATCGTTGCAGGTAGTCTAGCTCTGGGATAGCTCAGGGAATCGTCGAGGAAGATGAAGAGGTTGCCTCTGAGAAATAGCTCTAGAAGTCTGATAATCCCGTCAGCCAGTGGCGTGAGAAAGAAAGGGGAAGCCAATGGTTTTCTCTTTTTCATATTTTTATTTTTTAAGGCACGGGTAAAATCATTTTTTATTAAAATCCGACCAAACAAACACTGACTTTTTAGTCAACACAGTCAAAAGTTATTTTGACACATTCTGAGATTGTAGGGTTATATTGGCACTTTCAGCTTAAAGTCAGAGTTATTTTAGTACTTAACTCTAGAAACAAACATCTAATCATTTTGAAAGTGCATTCATATTCCCCAATTTCTTGTTTAGTGCACATATACCCCTTAGTTTTTTGAAAGTGCACATATACCCCTAGTTCCTTGTTTGTGTACACATACCCCTCAGTTTTTCAACGATGATCTCCAGCTATAGGGGTATATGTGCACTTTTGAAACACTAAGAAAGTTATATGTGCACTTTTTTTAAAAAAAAAGAGGGATACATGTGCATTTTTAAATACTAAGGAGTATATGTGCACTAAACAAAGAACCCAGAGGTATGAATGTACTTTACTCTATTAATTATATTAATTATAAAATAATTTTATCTAACAATTATCCAGTTCGAAACAAGAGACTATGGTAAAAATGCGACTTTGTACTAGAAATGGTGAGTGAAATTTTATAAAAACGAATTCTAATGATACTATTTTAAGGTTATTTTACCATATAAAAAAGTTAATAAACTCTTTCGATTACCTCAAAGTCCTTTTTAATGAAATTAATTCATTATAAAAAAATTAATTAATAAATTTGAATTTATTATCATCAACAAATGAATTTTATTTATATAAATTGAGGTGAATTAAATTATATTTAAGTTGAAAACAATTTTTATATATTTAATTTAATATAAGATTTTGAATATTATGGAGTATCACATTTGGAGCAATAATTATTGTAAGGTTTTATTAAATTTAACTAAAAATAAATGCTTAATTAAAATAAAGGAAGTACATAATGGATTGGTTAGTAAATTCTAGTTAAGAGCATTTTTAAAAATTATATTCGTTAGTCTATCAAAAGTTTTACATAAAATAATTAATTTTACTACTTCCGCTCAATTTCCGCTAAATTTCAAGCTGTAATTTAATTAGTTATTTATTCAAAATTTCTTAACTTTGATAATAAAACTAAATTGATACATAAATATTGTAAAATGCACTTTACTCTAAAATAGGTAAAATGTATTTATTCTCCCGAGTTTTTTGTTTAGTGCACATATATTCCCCAATTTTTTAAAAGTGCACATATATCCTTCTTAGTTTTTCAAAAGTGCACATATACCCACATAGACGGAGATCAGTGTTTGAAAAATTGAGAGGTATATGTGCACATGCAAAAAACTAGGGGGGCATATGTGCATTTTTGAAAAAAAAATAAGGGGTATATGTGCACTAAACAATGAACTGGGGTATTGATGCACTTTACACTAAATATAAATAATAATTAGTGATATTTTGTTAGATTTTTTATGAAAATATCAAATTTTCACAAGTTTTATTTATTTTTAATGGAAAATGTTAAGTATTAAATAATTTTTAGAATAAAGTGCACATATACCCCTTAGTTTTTCGAAAGTGCACATATAACCCCGGTTCCAGTTGTGGATTTAGAAAATATATTCAGTAGGGGCACATTAATATTAGGTAAAAGTATATTAGAAAATAAATACAAATTAAAAAATAAATTATATTAATGAAATTTTAATCTTAGTCTAAATAATATAATTTAATATAATTTTACAATATTTCTTTAAAAATTCATATTTTGATAACGTTTGATAACTCTCTTTTAAAAAATTAAATAAAATATACAATTTTCGATGAATGCATAAAAAAAATATGGATTGTACTAGAAATATTTCAATCTATTGCACATGATTAGCACATTATTAGGCAGAATAATAGATTCCTCTTATCAATATATATAGTTTTCTTGCAAATTATTTCAAAAAAATAATTTAAACAAGGAGGGTGCAAAGGGACTCTTAAGGCAAGTAATCATGTGAGTATTTATTTTGTGATGATGAATAAATAGAAGGATAATTTGTCAAATATTAATAAACAAACAAAAAATCATTTAGTACCTATGATAGAAGATGAAGAGAAAAAAATTAATACTATCAAGTCTAAATAAATAATAGAGTAAAATGCTTAGATGACCCTCAGTTCTTTGGAAAGTGCAAATATAACCCTCAATTTTTTTAAAGTGCTAATATACCCGGCTGATTTTCAAAAGTGCAGATGTACCCATGGCCGACCAAAATATGTAAACTTATACCTGAGTAATCCCTTTTTTCCTCCTATTTTTTTGGGTACAACTGCTCGCTTCAATGACTTTGGGTACAGCCGCACATTCAAAAAATCAGGGTTATATTTGCACATAACAAAGAACTGAGGGTTATAAAAGCACTTCATTCTAAATAATATTAATTGTAAATAGATAAAGTAAATAATATTAATTGTAAATAGATAAAGTGAAAGTGTAAAACTAATTAACTTCTTTCATCTTGTTACTGAAAACACACACATAATTAATTTTTTTAAATATATATTAAAATTTAAGACAAGCAAGTATTAAAGGTTGGGGGTAAGTGGTGGCACGTGCCCCCAGTGCCCCCACCATAAATTCCCCATTGCCCGATTTCTTGTCTGTGCATATATACTCATCACTTTTTTCAAACGTCAATATCCACCTATAAGGGTATGTGTGCACTTTCAAAAAATTGGTAGGTTTATATGTCAACTTTTGAAAAACTGAAACGGATATTTGGACATTTTTGAAAAATTGGGGTATATGTGCACTAAACAATAAATTCACATACATAAATGCATTTTACCTTATTTTTTAAGTCAACTGTTGAAAATTAAAGTGTCCCGATTAAAATAAGAGCAACCTAGTGAGTGAGTAAAAATATTTTAGAAGATCTATCACGGGAGAAAAAGTAGGATAGTGATGTGTATTATAACATTTATTTATTACTTGAGTCATCTTTCTTAAAGTGGATTGTTATATTACACCATGTATTTTACTGTTTTACGCCTTGTATTTGTATGTATTTAATATAATATCTATTTTGAAATAAATTTAAAAATTAAATTAAAAAAATTAATTTAGTTTCGGAAAAATCTGAAACTTTCCGACGAATTACAGACGAAAACCCGGCCAATTTATCGGCGGGATTTCTGGCAGACTTACCAGAAAAACATAAGTCGAATCCAGCTAGAATACATTGCCTGCGAGGGGAGAATTCGTCAATATTCATCGGTGGTTGAGGAGGGGGAATCGGGTCGCCGGTAAACTGGGCTGGCGTTGGAGGATACCGAGGATCGCATCGGGTGGTTTCCGTTAGAGTATCAGTTCGAGTTGCCGGAATCTCTCCATTCGCGTTGCCTGAACTCCGCCGTTCGCGTCGTTGGTTCTCCACCCTGGTTCTCGTTTCCCCCCGCCGGTAGTGTCTCCGCCCGACTCTCGTTTCTTCTCTAACCGCCCCGGTTCTCGTTTCCTCGCTCAACCCCATCCCTACCTCGGTTCTCGTTTCCATTTCCAGTCCCGTTCCCAACCATATTCTCGTTTCCCTTCCAGCCATGGTTCTCCTTTGCCCAACCTTGGTTCTTTGTCGGAAAAAACAAGGCGGAAGAAGAAGGGCGGCGCCGCCGGTGGGTGATTTAAAGCAAGTTCCTAATCTGGGTTTTAAAGCAGGCTCCAATAGAATAATGGTGATTTAAAGCAAGGTCCTAATCTGGGTTTTTGGGCTAGTGGGCGGTGGCACCGGGAGAGGAAGGGCGGCGGTGGCACCAGCAAGGGAAGGTCCATGTCCATGTCTGGGTCTGGATCTGTTTTTATTTTTATTTTTAATTTGGGTTTGTTTTTATTTTTTAAAATTAACTTATTACATGTACATTAACTAGTAAAATACCAGGCGTGATATAACAACACCCTTCTTAAATCTTCTTGTTTCTAGAGAAAGTCTTGCTTAGTACAGTTGACTTTTTTTGGTGTCGTCAACATCATTTCATTTCATAAAAAAAAATCATTTCATACCATTCTTATATAGTATTTCCATGCAATTCTTATTATACCGTAATGTTGAAGTGTTATGAATGTGTATCGTATATACTCCCTCCGTCCCAGTTCAAGCTACATAATTTTTGGTCAACTTTCTCATACCATTTTTGACCAACGATAACTTTATTTATATATAATGGTGTATTAAAATTTGATGTTTAGAAAATACATCATGCATGGAATCTAATGATATCTCACATAATGATATTTGTATCTATATACTGGTTAAAATTTATGGTCAATGTGTCTTGAGAAAGTTGACCAAAAAGTGTGCAGGTTGAACTGGGACAGAGGGAGTATGTGAAATGGATATTTCAAATTTATTATGTATGTATTATAATATTTATATAGTAATAATTACAATTAAAGTTCAATAACTCACATTCTCACATAAGAAAATGGATAAACTTACACTATAAAATATACAAAATATCCCTAGACACACGGTGCTCAAAGTGCAACCAAAGTACCATATAATTTGCCTATATTTCATAATATTTTAATAATGTAAAATCTAAATTTAAATTTTGTAGCAAATCATACAGTATAGAAATTTTATTCTTTTAATAGACATACATAAATGTATTTTTGTGGAGGAAAGAAGCCACTAATGATTTTTAATAGAATGTACATTTTAATTCTCTCTCCGCTCCAATTAAAATGACACAATTTCTTTTTTCATTCACTAAAAAACAAAAGCCTTATTAGCATGTTAAAAAATGTACCAACATGTTTATATTGTGACCCTTCCATTCATATGACGCTTCTAAAATGGCCTCTTATCGCGAATCTCTATAGATTTTGGGTCGTTATATTAAGCAACTCTATAAAAAGATAGAGTTGGTTTTATGTGTCCTATTATATAAGGTCGCCTTTTATTATCCTAATTACATATGTGTTGGGAAACTTAATTTATAAGCATCCTAACACACGTTTATTAGGACACTTATAAATGTCTCAATAATTTTAATATTGAGTCTCTTTGTAATGTCCTAATTATATAATATATTTTGACTCTTTTAATATGTGTCACATAATATTAGGACATTTAATTTTATAAGTGTACTAATATACATTTGTTAGTACGCTTCTTATAAAAAGAATCCCTATATATAAGTGTTCTAATAGGTCTTTTATGTTGTAGTGGTACATTCCAAAAAATGTCATGATTTGAAAATCAACCAAAATAAAAAAATAATATGTGTTAAATTCGCACAATATCCTCTTAATTTTAACAACTTTCAGACTCGAATCACTGCTTTTTCAGAATATCGCTACGTTTCTATAATTATTCCCATTTACATCAATTTGCATACAAGCACGAGTCAAAAACAATTCTATTATTTTCAATGGACAAATGTAGCATTATTTTTTGTACATTACAATATTCATATAGTAATCAACCAACACAATTATACATAAAATAAATAAATATATTTTAATTAAAACACACAAAATATTTTCAGATATACGGTGCTCCTGTTGAGTGTTGACCAGAGTTACTACTGTGTCCTCTTTCAAATTTTTTTTTTAAAATTCCGCAGTCACTCTACCAATTTCGAGGTATTCAATGTCGGCACAACTGGAGGGTGGAGAAAAACGTTACAACTTGATGAAGACACTGAGAGGAAAAAATAACTAACTCTAAGAGTGAAGCTAATAAATTTATATATGTACGGCCTATCAACAAAAATCTGAGTTTTAAAAAATGACTCTAAATTTCAAACTATAGCGGAGTGTACGTACGTACAGCTCGACGTTTTTTGACATGTACTATTATTATATAATTCCCCGTTTATCTAACATTGTCACACTTTTTATATTGAAATGTTTATTTTATTTTGACACATTTCAAATTTGAGATTATTGAGCTTATTCTCTTTCATTCATTTCACATTTTTCTATTTGGTTCACTCAATTAGTATTTTCTAAATAGTTGTGTCACTAATTAACTATTTCTTTAGGGTTATATTGGTATATATCTATTTCTTTTATTAAAGCATAAAGACAAAAAGGCAATGTATCTGAAACATTCATAAGCTTGGTTTGTCTTAATCAATATCGGGGAATCTAACAACTGATATTTGTTTTTAAAAAGCACCCAAAACTCTGTACTAGATTGAATATATACCGTTTATCAAATAAATAACAGCCTACGTACTCATCAAGTTCTTTGGAAAAAAAATAATTTAATCAAGAAACTATTGCCATTTTTCAACGTTCTCACCCATTTATATACAACACTAGTTCTCTCTCCCAAAAGAAACTGTGAACTTCCAAGTGAAGAAGATATACACTAAACCAAGATGAAGAAGATTTGGTGTCCTGAAACTGCAACAAAAGCCTATCTTGATACTCTCAAATCTGTAAGCATATATGCTTCATTTTTTTATAAACTTTCTATATTGCTATATAGCGGAGAAAATTCTTGTTCTGGCGCTACAGTAACACGCCATGGATGCAAATAGGGAGGAAATATTCAGCGAATGAGTCCTCTGCCCCCATATGCATCCAATTTTAATTTCCACCCTACTTGCATCCACCTTCAATTATTTTCCTTAAGAAAGCACTCTATTTTGTGCTGCGCAGGAGATTAATTAATATCCCAACAAATTATATCGCGTCGAGTTTGATTATACTCATGAAATTTGTTGTACCATGAACAGATGAAGTATGCCGAGGATTATTCCGGTGCACCTGAGTTCATATCCGCGACGGCCGGAGGCTGGAAAGCCCAGTTCATCGTGGAGGTTTGGTCCACCATCACCGGCGCCGTTGCAAAGAGCATAGCCCTAGCAATAGCCGCGCATCACTCAGGCGGAAGGCATATATGCATAGTAGCCAATGAAAAGGCAAGGCACGAATACATTTCCGTCATGCAAAGCAAGGGCGGCCCCGATGTAGCGGAATTGCTGCCGGAGGTGGTGGTGGGTAGGGCGGAGGAGGTGGTGGAGAGGCTGAGGGGCGTTGACTTTCTGGTTATCGATGGTGGCTCCGAGGATTACTCCTCCGGCCTGATCTTTGGCCGGGCAATTTTTGGCCATCTCGGGGCAGTAGTGGTTGTAGTAGGAAATGGCAAGAAAAGGGGTTCTAGGTTTCTTTATAGTGAGGAAATAAATGTGGTGAAATCTAGGTTTCTTCCTGTTGGAAATGGCCTTGAGGTTGTGTGTATTGGGGCTGAAAAATCCGGTAAGAAGATAAATTCTTGGAGATTACTATCCGACACTAAACCTAAACCTAAACCTAAAGCTTGGTTTAGGCACATCGATGAGGATTCGGGGGAAGAGCATATATTCCGGAGATGAATTTAAATTTTGATGAACGTTAATTTGTTTGATTAGTAGTTATGAACTTTTATTTTAGGCAGGAATTTTCAGGGCTTTTAGTTTAAGTACTTGGAGAGGTTATTAATATGCCAGTTAGATAGTGAGGTTAGTACGGAGATGTGTATAGTTCTAAATAGGGATGTGAGGAGGCTCTGAATCAATGTATAGCTAGGTTTTTGCCTTCATTTTGTCAATAAAACTATTCCCCCAGTTTTTTATTTTATATTGATACCTTTTTTTAAAATGTTTTTTATATTGACACCTTCCTCTTTTGCTAAATCCTAGACTATTTTCATCCACGAAATTTACTTTTTTACTCTTCCAATATAATTTCCTCCACCCATTTTACTTTTTAAAAAATTGTGTCCATTGTTTGGTGCCAATATTTTGGGACCGGAGGAGTTACCAACAATTGCATGGGTTTATGAATTAGGTTTTTTTTTTAAATTAAATATTAAGTTTGGTATTGCCATAATGATGACTGATTATCACTAGCTAAATAAAGTTTAGCATTGGGAAGGTGTGTTTTCCATAAATTATGGAACAATTACTTTATATGTCAACTTAAAATTAAGGGAAAAGTGCAAAAATGATCCCATAAGATTAAGAAAGTGCAGGAATGACCTTGTAAAATCTGAAAGTGCAAAACTAACCTTAAATGTTTATAAAATAGTGCAATTATACCCAAATTGCACTATTCCAGCATTGACCGAACAAATTCAGGCATTGAACATTTATGAAAAGACAAAAATACCCCTATTGGTAATACAAAAAATGAATGATAAAAATACCCCTCGAAAGCTCTTATTCTTCATCTTCAAACCTGCTGCCACCAGCTTCATCGCCACCACGCCACTAGCTCCGCCGCCACCCCCACCTCCGCCGCTTTAAGCTTAGATAAAAAATTCGCACCACGGCGTCTGGAGGAGGCAACATCCTCTTCGCCGCCTTCAACTTTGATAAAAAAATTCGCACCGTGGTTTCCGGCTCCACCACCTCTCCCGACGTCTGGCTCCACCACCTCTCCCGACGTCTGGCTCCACCACCTCTCCCGACGTCTGGCTCCACCGCCTTTCCCGACATCTGGCTCTACCACCTCTTCTGGCATCATCTTTTATAGGGATGAACCATACAATCTCATCTCCGGCGTGCAAACGATGTCGCTTCTACCTTTATCCACTTCTCTGGAACCCGAGTAGCACTATTACAACCATCCAAATTCAGCGAGACGAAGATCAGCACAGTGAAGCCATGCCCCATTCTGGAGACCCTAAAGTCTTCGAATCCTGGCTACAACGCGTCGGGGTGTTGAGGTCGTGGGGGCCCACCCAAGCCCAAACTTACTTTTCTCGATAACCACATCCCGTTCCCATCGGTCCTTAACCCACACTCCACCGCGCCTCTTCTCCCCCGCCACCCATTTGAACTAGCCCCCTCCCTCAACCCACGAGGACCTCGACGTAAACTCTCTTCCTTAACTCAACCCCAGCGGAGAGAAATGAAGATGCGGCAGAGAGAAACGGAGATGGAGAGAGATGGAGAGAAATGGAGATGGAAATGAAGAAGAATAGGAGATGGGGTGCGTGGTAGAAGAAATGTCCAAAGTTGTCATTTCATATGTTTTTTATTTTAATTTTTTTAAACTAGGGGTATTATGGTATTTTCTCCAATTTCTGGGCAATTTGACTGTTGGCATTTTGGTCAACGAACACCAGGGTTATTTTTGCATGTTCAGATTTTACAAAGTCATTTCTGCACTTTCGTCCAAAACATAGGGTTAAAAACTCACTTTACTCAAAATTTAATTTTAACTTTAACATTGGAATTTGTAATTTAAAAATGAGTAAAGTGTCAAAATAACCCTGACTTTAGACTGAAAGTGTCTATATAACCCTGTAAAACAATAAAGTGTTAAACTAACCCTAACTTGCCAGTATAACCCTGAGATGCATTGACTTCGATTGTTAACGATAATTTTGGTTGAAAAACAAGGGAATGACTATTTTGTCCCAGGATTAAAAAGGGAAAAAAAGAAAAAGACTTAAACCCTCATTTTCTTCTTTCCTTTTTTTCTTCGAGGCTGATAACCTTTATAAGAGGTCTCTTTTTATTCCTGCGTTGATAACCTCTACCATAGGTCCATGTCGTCGTTGGGTTTAGGGTTGGATCGTTAGCTGCTAACGACCTGGTGGCATTGGTGTGGATAATAGCAGTGCGAATTGTCTGCAGCAGAGACATGGCGGCATTGGTGATAAGAAAATAATAAATCCTTTCCATTGTAGAGAAAGGTTATAGATGGTAGTTACCTTACATAATTAGTTTTCGCCGCTACCTACTGCCACAGTCCAATCATTGATTTCTACCGATCTCTAACATGTCGAATCCTGAACTGATGTCGGTTCTACTACTTCTAATGAATTTGAATACTGCTCTATTGGCTGCTACTGATACCGTTGTTACTGCTACTTCTACCGCTACTCAAGTTGAATCCCGTTCTATGGTTTTTTTTTTCTGTTCCAGTTTTTTAACGATTAGCAATTTCAGAATTTTCTTCGCAAGTTAGACATTATTGATCATCATGGTCCAAATTCAAGGATGGTGATAAGGAAATAGAAACACTTTCCTTATTGGAAAGGTTATAAATGGAAGTTACCTTGTAAAATTAGTTTACTTGTAGGTTAGATTAGATGGTAATTTCCTTATAGACTTTACAATCCTATTCATGTTAGACTCTGGTTTGTTATAACCCAATATATTGTAACCTTCTTAATTGATGAGAAGTGCCATTGATGTGATATCAATGCAGCATAATAAATTCTTTTACATTTTATCAATCAGTGTGGCTGATGGCGGCGCAAATCGTTAGCGGCGGAGACCTAGCAACGTTAGTGAGGATGATGGCGTCGCGAATTGCCAGCGGCGAAGACCTTGCGGGCCAATCTCTATCCGGTCATCGTTGAGCTGCCGGTGACGGTGGCGTACAGACAGGTTGCTGCTTATGACGTGGTTGAGTTGCAGGTGGTTTTGCCATTTCGAATCCTAATAGGGTTTTGATGTTCGCCATTTTTACCAGTTGTTCAGGCCTCCCATAACGACGACGCATCATCCTGCCGATGTGTTGCAATTCGCCATGTTTTTTTGTTTTGAATTTGGATGTTTTAATAATTTTTGGTCTGATATGTTGTGGTATGTGATTCATTTTGCTTATCCAATTTGGTGGAGTGGTGGCGGGCTGGGGTGGGGTGGTGGCAGGCGGCGGAAGTGGTGGTGGCGTATGTGGTGGTGGCAGAGGATTTGCAGGTGGTGGCTGGCGGTGAGAATGGGAGACGAGTGGTGGTGGCTGACGGAAATATGAGGGGTAAAATGGGGAGGGGGGATAGCTGAAATGCACAAAGGCAATTTTGTCTTTTTACATCACGTCAACAGTAAAAAAATTTAGTCAACGTTGGAATATGGTCGGATTGTTTAGGGGTGTTCATGGGTAGGGGCGGGTCAGCTCTCCCGACCCAAATTGAACCAAAATTTTGGGACCAATAGGTTGGGTCGGGTCAAAATTTTCATAGTTTAGAGTCGGGTCAGGTTGGATCGGACTGGGTCATGGGTCGACCAAAATCATAGTAATTTTTTTATAATTTTTTAAATAAAATATATAATTTTTAAATGCAATAATATTTAAATAATAAATTATTATTTATTTTTATATAATTTAAAATAAAAAATTATATTATATTTAATTATATATTATTCACTTAATAAAGACAAATACAATTATTTTCATTTTACTTAGTGAGAATACTTTTAATATTTTATTTTAAAAATACAATTTTACTAAAATTTATTTATACAATTATGAATATATATTTCATATATTAATAAATATATTAATTAATTAATAGTAGTTTTGGAAAATTATTTTTAGTTTTATAAAAAAATCAAGAATGTTAAACTTATTTATGAATTAAATTAATAGTGGGTATTTTGTATCAAACTATTTTTTATGATTTTTTTTAAAGAAATTGGGGTAACATTGCAAATGGATCAAAACAGATCGATTTGGATCAAAATTCGACCCGGCCCATTTTGACCCAACCTACTTGACCCAAATGAGACATTGACCCGACCCGACCCATATGGGCCGGGTAAAATGGGACGGGTCGGGCAATTTGAACACCCCTAGGAGTGTTATATTGACATAATTCATCATAAAAATAGAGTTAGTTTGACACTTTCTTACTTTACAGAGTTATATTAACACTTTAACCCTAAAAGTAGGGTTAGAAAAACATTTATCCCTTTAAATATTATACCTTTTACATTGTTCAAAATATATTTACATCCAAATACAATTTACAATTGGCAAAGTCTTGGGAAAGACGATCTTTCCATATACTTATGGAAAGACGAGGTTTAATTATAATAATAAAAGGTAAAAGGTCTTTGTTGCAATATTAAATTTTTATTATGCAACATGTAGTGGTTATAAATTTTATAACCCAGTTCATACAACCCGAAAATTTTATCTTAATTTCTTCTAATTTACACTTTAAACCTTGGTCTTTCCATGACTTATGGAAAGACCGTCTTTCAAGAGACGGGCTCTACATTTTTTTGTACCACTATATGTCATACCAATAAATTTCTACCATGTGTCCCTCCTAATAAAATTATATCAAGATAAAATTATTAAAATAATATTAGTTAATTTAGGAGGGACACATGACATAATTTTATTGGTGTAACATATAGTGGTACACAAAAATGTAACAAAAGATCCAGATCCGTTAAATAATCAATCAAACTTAAATCAAGGATTCTTGGTGTATTTTTTTAAAACTTAGTATATTTTATGCTTTTAGTTTTTTTAAAAAAAATTAATTATTCATAGATGCCGGGAAAGCGTCCAACGACGATTACAATTAATGAAATTGACATTTATCTACCTAGTTTCTAACAATAACCAACATATTGAATGATATCTATATTACATGACAACCAAACTGATCAGATGTACTATTATATATTGGAAATCCAATAAACTTGTAGTATTACCCTCATGGATATTAACTTACATCCCGCGAAAATCATAACCACTTGACAGAAAAGAGTGTATCTAACATTCATTATATCACTATGTCAAACAGGGATGTTCTACAACTGTAACACCACTTGATCCAAAACATGATCTATGTTGTCCAAATTGTAAACACTTTGAAAAATACAAATCGAACACGTCCAAATAAATGGAATCCTAATACAAAAACACAAACAAATATATGAACACGTGATATGTATAACAAGATGGAGAACAGTAACGCAAACAATTAAATCGAGTTAGTATCACGAATAAAACAATCTAATCGATCATGGTGAAGAAAAAAAAACTAATTATGGAGACACTTATTCAATAAGATAAATATCCAAGAGTCCATCTCTTGAAAGACGACATTTCCATAAATTATGGAAAGACCAAGATTTAAATTGCAAATTAGAAGAAATTAAGATAAAATTTTTGGGTTGTATTAATCGGGTCATAAACTTATAACTACTACATGTTGCATAATAAAATTTTAATATTGCAACTAAAACCTCTTACCTTTCTATAATTATAATTCAACCTTGTGTTTCCATATGCATATGGAAAGATGGTTTTCCCAAGACTTTGCCAATATCCAAAGAACTTTAATTAAAATAGATTTTCCCCATCTCCCTATAGGAAAAAATAAATTTTATGTTTGCTTTAAATTTTATACTCCCTTTGTTTCTATGAATTTGTCCTCATAAATTTATGTGAATTAAATTGAATTTTGAAAGTAAGAAATACAATGAGTGAATAAAATTGAAAGGATTTTGCCACACATATAGAAAAGTATATCCATATAAAAGAAAAAAAAAAGATTATGCCAAGTAAAATGAAACATAAGAAATATGTCAATAGTTCTTTAACTTCTATTTTAGTTATTTCTTTGCGGAGTTCATTTTTTTGTTACCAAGTATGACGAGTCTTTCCATATTCATTGTTCCATAAAAGGCATCGGATAGCAACAAAACAACGCACGCACCTAGTTGCCATAAAAACAACATATACAACAAATAAAGACATTGTTTTCCACACCAATACCAATTGCCAAAGGGTTTGTTGATACTTCAAAATGGCCTTTTTAATATGGTTATGGTGTACTCCGTAGACAATATATGAAACTCTAGTTAATGAACTAAAATAATAATTCATTCGGTCCCTATAATCAGCCACTACAAAAAAAACTCCAGGTTTGACACTTTTTTGGAACATCGGTAACATTGAAAGGTGTCGCTAAAATTATTAGTGACCCGTTGTGTCGCTAAAAGCATGTCATTAAAATTTTGTGATGCATTGAAATATCGTTATATTTTTTTGTGACGTTTTAAGATGTAGTTCAATTTAGAATTGTCACTAAAGTTATGACATGGATTGATGTAGTAATTCAGTTTAGTGACATGTGCACATGTCACAAAATATTTAGTAACACCTGAAGGTGAAACAAATATTATGACATTTCCTTACTTGTCACAAAATATGCGTCACTACTGAATTTTTTTGTAGTGCATACATTTAAGTTCATTAATCGTTCCTCCGTTTCTGTACATGACATTATATGTTTAGATGTTTGAATTTAAGTGAATGAAATGAGTGAATAAAATTAAGTTTAGAAGATAAAAGGTAGAATGAACTAATGAAATTTAAAAAGTACTACCAAAAATAAAAAAAAAGTAGGTCATGTACATACCTTCGTAATCATATTTTTTCCAATGCATATAGATCACACTATTACTCCCTCCGTTTCGGATTAAACTACACACTTTACTTTTTGATATTATTCACTGTCAAATTTTGACCGCATATTTAAATAGATATATAAGCAATAATATTAACGTATTTGATGTTGTTGGATCCGTCATAATGAGTAGTTTCTAAATAGTAACTTTTTACTTGCTGATATTATACGTAATTAAATATATAAACGATCAAAAATGTTTTTTTATAACTGTAAAAAATATTCTATGCAATTTAGTCCGGAACGGGGAGATGCTTTTGTTTGCACAATGGAACAGATCATGTGGAAAGTGGAATATTACTGACAGCCGCTACAACCTGCCCCGTGCTCTCTCCGTCCCAAATCAAATTGCACAAAATTAAAGATTCAGTTAAACTAAAAAAAAGTTTGACTAATTCAAGTACTATTAAATTACCATATGGATTCTCTCTCTCTCTTCACTGTGTTCGATTTCACGCTCATTGTGTGAGAAACTGCTCATAATAATCTGACTTTTCGCCGGTGATTCTGCCATGGGGAAATCAGGTGGAAAAAGAGGCAGTTACAAAGGGTAATTAAGAAGGTAGGAAAGGGAAGGAGAAGCAAGATGATTCGCAGCAACTGGAGCCAATACATGAGGATTTTCTGGAATCAGATTAGATTGGGGATACTGAAGAAGAGGTTGATAACAAAGACCTGAATACGCCTATCGGAATGGAGGTATCCCAGGGAAAATTAAGTGAAGGAGATGGGCACTAAAGGGAGTATTGGTGGAGTAGCTGGATCTCTAAGCAAATTTTGGGCAGATAAGGTGGAGGAAATTGAAGATCACAACATGTTCTGGAGTGAGCTATTTGTGGATCACAGAGATAATGAGGTAAAGTACTATCCTCCTGATGAAATTAAAATGGGTAGAATCTTTGTTGGGGAAGTAGAGGACATTGCTAAATTGTGGAACACTATTGTTACATGTAGGCTTCTAGGGAGTTTCCATCCATTTGTGGTGGTGGAAGGCTTTTTTAACAGTGCCTGGAGGAATAGAATCATGAAAATTTGGAAGGTTAAGAACAGGGTATTCATGATCAAGTTTAAACTGAAAGAGCATAGAGATGAGGCAGTAGAATTAGGCATGATCATGTTTGATAATAAACCAATTGTTATAACTGAGTGGACTAAAAATGGAGAAGTAGAGAACATTGATTGTGTGTCAGTATGGATCCAACTGCCCAAATTTCCTATCATCTACTGGAAACCTAGCATATTTAGTAAGATTGTGAGTGCTATAGGAAAACCTAATAAGCTGGATATGGAAACCAAGGAGATAGAGAGGTTGAGCTTTGCCAAGAT
The DNA here is from genome assembly GCA_032355605.1 of Rubia tinctorum. Classification (NCBI taxonomy): domain Eukaryota; kingdom Viridiplantae; phylum Streptophyta; class Magnoliopsida; order Gentianales; family Rubiaceae; genus Rubia; species Rubia tinctorum. Next base: position 17,329,193 of record JAULKM010000008.1, read on the forward strand.
GCAGGTGGAGGTCAAAGTTAATGAGACTGTACCAAAACACATCCTATTTATAGATGAGTATGAAATAATTCAGCATCAGGAGGTCATTTTTGAATAGTTACCTGTATGTTGGGGAAAATGTACTTTACTGGGACATTTGACCGAGGGTTGTAAAAAGGAGGAGGTTAAAGAAGTCAGGAACCAGACTCTCAGGAAGGTATATGTGCCAAGAACTCAAGTTGATAAAAGAGGGAAAGGAAAGGGAAAGGAAACTGTAGTAGAAGAGGCTGAAAAGAAGGAAGAGGTAGTAGTTGGGAGGACTGATCAGATTCAGAAAAACAAAATGGTAGATGATGGAAGTAAGGAGAAAGCTGAAACAAGGAGAGGCAGGGAACAAAATGGAATATTATGGAGGTATGTTCAGAATCAGAAAAATGATAACACAGGAGAAAGAGGTGACAATTGGCTAAAATACAGTGGAAACCAGAAGGAGATAGGCCAACCAGGTTTTTCTATGCTAAACTTAAGGAGAGACATTATCATAACCAAATCATCAACCTGTATGGTGGGACTCGCACACTGGAAGGGTCAGAGCTAGAAAAAGCATTTGATTGAGGTGTTTGAAAACTAGCTATGGGTTGAGAAGAAGATGATAAGAGAGATAATAGATGAAGAAGTTGTTGGTGGGAATGTTTTGACTCTTGAACAGTAGATGAGGTTGAATGATGAGGTCAAAACTTCTAAAATTATAGTGGCATTGAGGGGAATTAAGTCAAGCAAGAGCCCAGGATTTGATGGGCTTAGCAGTAAAAAAATTTAAGTCTGCTTGGGAGATTATTGGTGATGAATTTACAAATGCAATTAAAAACTTTTTTGCAGGTGAAAAGTTCCCAGAGGAGTTTAGTAGAGTTGTGATTGCTCTAGTCCCCAAGATTCCACATCCTCAGTTTGCTGGAGATCTCAGACCAATTTCATGCTACTCAGTGGTGTACAAGGTAATTACTAAGATCCTATGTGCAAGACTTGGTGAAGTATTACCTGATATCATTGATCAGATGCAGGGAGCTTTTATTAGAGGGAGACGTATAGCTCATAATGTGCTTTTAGCACAAGAGTTGATCCATAAATATAAGCTTAAAGGAATGAAGAACAACTGTGTCATTAAAGTGGATATAAGGAAGACATTTGATATTGTTAATTGGTGTTTCTTTTGTTGAAATCTTAAGAAACTGAAATTTTCATTTCTCTATCTATCATGGGTTAAGGAGTGCATGAAATCATCTAACTTTTTCCTGTCTTTGATGGTACTTTTACTGAGCATTTTAAGGGTAAATCTGGAGTTAAATAGGGTGACCCCTTATCACCATTGTTGTTTGTGTTAAGTATGGAGTTCTTGGCTAGAATGCTGACTAGGAGTTATAAGGAGGGAAAGATAGGGTTTCATCAAAGGAGTAGAAAGGTGGGAGTACATAGTTTACTGTTTGCAGATGACTTATTAATATTTTTTGAAGCTTCTGATAGTTCATTAAAAGGTGTAAAAGAGATTCTTAGGAAGTTTCAAGATATTTATGGTCTGGTTGTGAATGAATTGAAATCCACAGTATATTTCTCTGCTATTGAGGATGAGGAAATGGGAAAGTTGGCAGGTATTCTAGGAATACATAAGTGATAATTCCCTATGAAATATTTGGGAATGCCCCTTTCAACATTCAAATGGGATAAGAAGGCCCGTGAAGTGAAGTACTTATAGAGAAAATCTGCAAGATTATGAAATCACGGGAAACCAGAAATCTCTCATATGCAGGGAAACCTCAACTAATAAACACTGTATTACTGAATATGTCAGGGTCCTGGGCAAGTATCTTTAAAATCCCTGAGGGAGTTAATGAAGAAATAGTGAGAAGATGCAGAGACTTTCTGTGGAACAAACAAGCAGAATGCATGAAATTTATTCCAGCTTCTTGGGATGCCATGTGTAGAAGTAAACAACTGGGAGGGGTGGGGTTCAGAGATCCATCACTGTGGAATCAAGCCTCACTGTGTTACATTTATGGAGCATTTAGGATAAGAAGGACTTGTTTTGGATCAGGTGGCTGCATGCCTATTATCTAAAAGGAAAAAGTTTTGAAACATATCAATGTCAGCTGTCTCAAAGCTGGATTTGGAAGTATCTGAATAGTTTGAAGAAGAAAGTGATTGGGAAACTGCAGAGATGTATAAACAAGAAGGGGAAATTTAGTATAACTAAGGCCTACAATATACTGAAGGGGGATGGTGAAAAGGATCAACTGGCTAAGGTGATTTGGAATTCGAAACTTCTTCGTAAGCACAACTTCTTTTTGTGGATGCTATTAAAGGGGAAATTAGCAATAGTGGGGGGACTGGACAGATTTAACATAATTGATGGGCAACAAAGATGTGCATTATGTGAGTAAGAAGAGGAGACAGCACAACATGTTTTCACACAATGAAAGTTTTCAAACAAGGTGTATGAGAGTCTAGGATTTCCTGGGATATGCAATCTGAGGTACTTGAAGAAATTTCTGAAGCTGATAAGGGGACAGAGGAACAAATTCAGGCTACTGGTTGCAGCTATGCATTCACTATGGGAGGAGAGGGAATTCAAGAGTTTTCCAGAGGAAAAAATTGGAAGTTGAAGTACTGAGTTGTAGAATAGAAGAAGGGGTGATGTACTAAACTGGGAATTGTTTTATGTTGGGGAAATAGACTCGGTTTTTTCTTTGGGCTGATTATGATTACTAAAGATGATTTTGGGCTCGGAAGATTGGGCTTAAAAAGTTGTATTTCTAGTTGCTTAGGGTTTTTTAATCCAAAAACGATAACATATGGAAACAAAGATAGATAGCCTAGTTGGAGTTTATCCCTTGCTAGTTTTTAAGTACGCATTTAGCAACAGTTTTGTAGTTAAAATCCTAGAGTGGGGGATCATATCTTATAAAGTCCTTTTTGATTGGTTTGAATGAAAATCTATACTTATCAAAAAAAACTTTCACTACATATTTGAATAAATATATAATTGTATGTGATATCGTTTAATTCGTCATAACAAGTACTCCCTCCGTCCCATTTCAAGCTGCACACTTTGACTTTCATAAGCTGACTTTAAAAATGTTTGATCCTTAATGTCTTTGGTTAAGGATGATAAAAACTTGTAAAAAGTAGATATTTTAAAAATATATGTTATAAGGAATCTAACAATGTATCACGTGATACTATTTATACTTATATACCAATTCAATTTTACGGTCAAAATTAAGAAGTTTTGACTAAATGAATAGTTAAATTGCAGATTCAAATGAGACAGGGGGTGTAGTTTCTAAAAAGCAACTTTTGTGTTTATCGATATTATATGTAGTTAAATATATTAACGATCAAATGTGTGTTGGATGCCGTGAAAAATTCGATGTAATTTAATCTGGGACACACGGACTATTGGAGAAATCATAATGAGTTAAATAAAACTAAATGGTCCTTTGCCAAAAAAATTAAAGTACATGCCCAGGTGGAGATTCAATTGAACAATGTGCTAGAAGCCTAGAAGCCAAAAACAAGTTGAGTACGTACGCTAGCCACCAAAACATAACAGATCAAAATGCATTGTTTCCTCTCACCTGCCAAAAAGAAAACATCATTTCCACATTTCCGCCTCGTTAAATTGTCTAACAATTGCATCAATCTTAACAAAAAAAATTCTGATAATTTTTAAAATTATATTAAAACACATTTAACTATAAATATATGTATAACTACGGATAATAACGATGCATAAAATAATAATATTTATAAACTGCATATTACGACGAATCTAACAAAATCTCACACGATAATATTGTTTTTTATACATATGTTCTAATATGTGGTCAAAATTGAACAAGTTTGACTGTCAAATAGTAAGTGTGCAGATTCGGCTAAGACGAAGAGAGTATATTATTTATATTTAAAATATATTTTAATCTCTTTTAAAATTTATAAAATTCTTATTTCATTAAGCGAAACAAATATTAAATTATTTTATTATTTATATTAATTGTAAAATAATTCTATTTGACTATTAAACGGTATAACCGAAGAATTCGTAAACAAACTTGCGGCAAAGGGTCCGGTGGACAATCTTAATGGTCCATGCATCCAGTTTGCACATAGCACGAGATGTTGAATTTGCAATCTTCCTTCTAACCCTATTCAATAGGAGCGGAGGCAGAATTTTTGTTTGATGAGTGACAATTTAATTTAATGACTTTGCCTATATATGAAAATAGTGTTAAAATTTTAATTTTTAATTTAAAATTTAGAGGGTTAAAATGATATAAAATTAAAAATAAACTAAGACACTATTATTCAAAAATCATATATTAATTAACTAAAAATATATATATTTTTAAAATAATAATTCAACGAGACGGATCGTTAAATGACACTTTATATTTTACCTCCTTACATTATGTATTTTATAATATAAAAAAAATATTTTTTTTTCGTATTTCAAGTTAAGTGGAATTTTAGTTGATCCCATTCAATTGCTAGTGGATGATGGTAGATTTTGCGGATGAAACGGAGAGAGATGGTCAGACTAAGCTACATAATTTCTTTCTTTTTTTCCTGATTCGGGGTGGACTTTATTGGAGCTGGTGAAGTTCCGTCAGCCTGCTCGCGACCTTCAACGGATTTCATCGGAGCCGGTCGTTGGGCTTGTCTGATGAAGTTTGGCAAAGGCGACAGTGACCATGATGTGTTCGGCGAACTCAAGTGATTCCAGCATAGATGTCAATGGCGGCGTACGATTGAAAGTAAGTGGAGTTTTGCAGGTCTAACCGTCGGAAGTTCTACAGACGTAGCGGTGGATGCGCAACAAGAAAACGAGAGCTCTCTCGCGCCCCATCCATGGGTGCCTGCCGCTCGAGTGTGGCATGCATGGAGCCAGAGTGGCAGAAAGGAAGGATTTTTATAGATAACAAAATGAGAAAGTATCAGGAAAAATGACACTTTCTTAAGATTATGAATCGTCCACAATTACTTTTACTTTAAACGTTGTAATTTTTTTATATAAAATTTAAATGCTCCCTCCATCCCAACTTAATCTGCATAGATTTTTTTCCACGGTTTTCAAAAGTATGTTTGACCGTCAATATGTTTAACTACGTATAGTAACAACAAATAAAAAGTTAATATTAAGAAACTACTTATTATGACGAATCCAGCAATATCACATATGATAATATTAATGTTTATATATTTATTCAAATATGTAGTCAATTAAAGTTTTACAGTGTTGACTTGTCAAATAGTAAAATTGCAGCTTAACATGGGACAGAGGGAGTATCGTATTTTATAAGTTAAAACAATTAATAATATGTACTTGAATGTGAAAATTTAAAAATATATAATTTACAATTTATTTTTAAAATTTCTAAATTTAGTACACCCTCCTTCCCAATTTAATCTGCACACTTTCCTTTTTAGTTTGTCCCAACATAAGCTTTACACTTTCCATATTTGAAAATCTAACACCAAATATTAAAGATGAGAAGACTATATTACCCTCTTCTTTTTTGTTGGGCTCAGCTGACCCATTTACTACCTACCTCATCCACTTGCCATTTTTCACCTACAACCTTCTTCATCCTCACCATTTCTCACCTCTCATCACCCCCTAAATTCCTCAACCCCAATCGCCATCTTTTTCACCTATTGCGTTCACCATTACTCAGCTCGAAAATTCCTCACCGAGCGACGCCACTACAAAAATAACTCACGATGGCGATGAGACTTGATGAAGCGACGCGAACGCCGATGTAATGGCAGGGAAGATGCGCCGGATGGGAGATGCGCCGACAGGAAGACACCAACCCTAGAAGATGCGCCGACGGAGACAACACATGGGAAGGCTACGAGATGACGGCGGGACAAAGGCAAAGGCTACGGATATGATAAGTTATAATGAATGAAGTGGAATCTCTGTGATTAATTAGTTTGTAAGTTTCAATTTGGTGAAAATTAGAAGATTAATTGAGTTGTTGATTGAGGTTTTCTGGTGTTTGAATGTTGTGTGGCTGGTGTCTGTGGGTGGTGAGTGGCGGATGGATGGTGTTGATTGGTTGTTGTTGGGAAAATGACAGAAGGGTATGATAGTCAATCTACAGGGTTCAAAATTATGAGACTGACTTTCTCCCTCCGCGGGTTAAGCTGGGACATAGGGAGTATGTAATTTAACAAATGCAATGTAAAAGGTAAAAAATAAGTGGTTTGTGCATAAACTTAGGAAAAGGCCACCTAGAGATCCACTCTAACAAAATATCTCAAGATTGCGTTTGAACAATTTTACAAATTTACTTAAAAATATTATTTATAGTATTTTTAAAATCAGAATAGCTTTGAAAATATATTTAAAAATTATTTTTAAAAAATTGTATGTTTATTCACATAATAAAATTTCTTTTATATTAAAACACATATAATTTTAAATAAAGCATAAAATAATTTCTACTCCTCTTTATACTAAAATTTGGATTCCACCGCTGGACCATTAAAAAAATTCATCGCGAGCGACTGGTCGGTGATTTCATCTGGGTGAGAGCTCGGTCACAAAGTGGCTAACCAATGGCTGGTGTTCGCCGGGAGGGGTGTGGCTTCATTGCAGCGTTAGAAATCTGGGGTGGGGTCGAGGGAGGGCCGGGGGTGGTGGTGGACTTTGGAGGGGAGGGGTGGGAAGGGTTTCAGGCGCGAGATGGTGGGCGGGATTTTATTAGTTTCATTTATAGAAAAATCAAAAGGTGTGTTTATACATTTAAAAACAAAAATTATGGTTATACATATGAAATTATGTTTATACAAGATGTGATTGGTAGCACCTTCTTGCAAATAAAGATACTATCTCTATTATACTTTCACATAAGAGTACTCTTCACATTATCTTTTTTCAATCTCTAAGAATTATGGTTGACTATTAATATCTTTAACTTTATAATTATAACATTGCATAAAAAGTTGGTTTTTGGAAAATACATGTGACAATAGTTTAATCTAATAAGCCCAAATAAGTTGTTGGCCTCATTTAAGCCAACCAAGTTTAAGGGAAACAGACAACATTATGGCAGCATTTATCGGCACTAAAGGTGTTACAAATAAGTTGAGTTGCATACAAATTCTACTAGGGTTATTCAGGTATAAATACGAGGCATGTCTACATTTTAGTATTCATTCATTCTCATACAGTATTTATACGGTTGGCTAACTTAAGCATCAGATAGCTTTCCCCTATGACTTCCTTGGGCTTGTTACTCGCAGATTACGACCAAGAGACTTGTAGAACATTTGGAGCAGTTTTGAGGTGCATCAATTGGCACTGCCGATGGGACCGATTAAGTCAGATTTAAGTTTCTTGGTATGTGTCCACCTTTACAACTACTCGAAGGAGTGAGAGGTTGAGGATCAAGGGTACAGGCACTTGTGACGAAGTACAATCCCCATATAGAAGAAAGAGCAAGATGGTTAATCCCCCGATCTCGCAGAATGTTGAGCTTGAGCCGGTGCAAGTCTCGATAGGACCTAGTTTGGCACATGTTCTTAAGCCGAGGTTGTGGGGTCATTAAGGCAACTAGAAATCAGTTTGGAACATGGTGTGGGAGTTAGAAACACAGACCCTCTGCAAAATCCACCAATCGGCTCACACAATGAGAAGGATTGGCGCTTTACGAAAGTTTTTGGTGATTCCAACATCGCAGCTTATGAACGAATTGTTTAGGAAAATATGTAGGAGAGAAGAAGCGGCGGTTGGTTCGCAGGCAGATTTAGCGCAGGTGGTACAAATGCTGGTAGCCGCAGGGTATCATATCACTTCCCCTAGATGCCTTAGGGGTCATTGAGGGGTATGGTGCTCTCGACGGTTAGGAAAGTACTGGTGATGCCTATCTCTCAACCCATGTTGGGAATCCCATATCTTGGATATGGGGGGTGGTTCAACCATGACCACAACCCTCATTTCCAGATTACACTCAAGGGACAGCTTATTTGATGCCCTATTTTATGCCAGTAGCCTCGACGATTGCTTTCCCCGGATTCGAAGTTGGGTATGGAATGGTGTCTTTCATGGGGATCCAAGGATATGGTGATTCTGGTCTACATAATCCCTCGCCCGGTCAGGGACCTTATTGATTTTATAGACAACCTCTCATTTATCCCTGGGAGATGGGATCTTGGGTACATTCTAGTCACATGAGTTCCCAACCTATGTACCAAAACAAAACCCATATGGAGAGGTTCCTCGAGGTTTGCATCCGCTCAGGGATCCACCGTTGGCAAGATTGGGAGGATATATTGGAGATTTGTCATAAACATCATAATAATTACTATCACATTGGGATGGACTTGTGTGGGATTGACCTTGAATTCTCTGAGCACCTTCGAGAATGGGGGGGACAAAGGCCATTTTGAATGTGCTTTAAATAGATGACTGACTTTCCCGCGACTAAATTTAAGGGAGATTCTCTTACTTGCAGAGGAGTTAGCTCGAGGTCAGGAGGAATAATTTTCCCAGAGGGAATAGTAGATAAAATTTTCGAAAAGGAATCTGGTTCCTCAGAAGCATCCTCGAAACCTTCTCCTTCTGAAGATGCGTCTTCGTTATTCCCATGGTCATCCTCATCACTAAGGGGCTCGAGTTCCTCGTCTCTATTGTCCGAGAGAACATTACTCTCCTCGTCTATCTGGCAAACTTACTTGGAGGATTACGTTTTTGGACTCCATTCTTCTCCCTCTAATGGAGTTGTGATGAAGCTTCCCCTTATTCTACAGGGATTCGAAGTTCTACACTCCCCGTTGTGGTTGACTTCTATAGGGGACCTTTCCCCATACCAGCAGGCCAAGTTAAAGGAATTTCAGCGGAAGACATGTCAGTAATCACAAGTTCGTCGAGGTAATGGTCAGTGCGACCTCTCTCGTCGACCTCAAACTCAGGATCCCAATCAACACTTTTTCCTTCTTCGGATATCTTAGGCGAGTCAACTTCTTCCTCTTCCGGACAAATTCCATTGGAAAACCCCCTCTTGTCAGATTTCTCACCGGAAGCAGGCGTGCTAGTAGTCATTATAGATAAAAAGGGGATGAAAGGAAGGTGGAAAAGGTAATAAGACTTACTCGTTAGAATAAGAAATATGATAGAGACGGTTGTGATGGATTTGTGTGATGTAGATAACTTCTTCAAATAATCTGCAAGTAAAATGAGAAGAGGTTAGGTAAAGGAGCAGTTAAGAAGTCAGAAACATCGGTTGGATAATAATTATATTGGGAAACTGAAAAGATGAAAAGGCGTGAGAATCTTTCATGCCTTCAATAAAGAAACTGCCAGTCACACGCTTTGTCTGCAAGTGATCAACACGTGCGTCTCCACAAATTCTGAAAGAAAACAAATGAGAAAACTAAATATCACCTCGAAGATATGAAACAACACGGCAATCTCTTATGATCTCGAGGGTTACTTATGACCTCGAGATATCACTCTGAGGTTCGACCCTACTATCTATGAACTTTAGCAAAAAAAAAACCTCGAGGTACTCTTACTCGATTATCTAGAATGTTTCTAAGTCTCGAGAAAATGTTTAGTTATTTGGGGGCTTTTGATGATTGTTAAAACTATTAAGCCCAAATAAAGCATTGGGCCTATTTTAGCCCAATAAACTCAAGAGAAACTGTCAATGTTATGACTATATTTACTGGCATTTAATGTGTCATGAAAAAGTAGAGTTAAAGACAAATATTACTAGGGTTACACATGCATAAATATAAGGCACGTATACATTTTAGATTCATTCTACATTATACGGTATTCATACGTTTTGCTAATTTAAGCATCGGAGAGTTTTCCTCTGCAACTCCCCAAGGCTTATTTCTTTGCAGATCGCGACCAAGGAATTTGACGGTGCTGCATGATCAGGTTCAAAACTTATCATCTCTGAAAGACTGAAACTCTTGAGAAATAAAATGACAGTGTTACCAACACTGGCCGTGTATTTTGTTTATATAAACAGCCACGTTTCATTGTTTCTTTGCAAAATATGCAAGGAACTTTAACCGTTTGGGAAAAACAGGAACTATGAGCTTAAATTACGAGAATTTGAAAAGTAGTTACGTGATGGGTCTCACTCCGTACTACATCTGTTTCATTGGATGTGACATCATAACTCTAGTTGCTTGAATTTAGGTGAATAAAATGAGTTGATGAAATTGAATTTAGAAAGAGAAAAGTAGAATTAGTGGATGAAATTGGAAGGAATATTGTCATAAAAGGAAAGCGTGTCAAATTCACAAAAACAACAAAAAAACGGAAAGTGTGCTACATCCAATGAAACAGAGGGAGTAGTAAATTAGCATTTACCACTTATTTTTATTCAGTACGTTACAGTGAAGAAGTTGATTGGTTGATAAATGAGCTAATAGTATATGGTGAAGTAGTTTGAGATCAACAAATTAAAGTGGGTAATTAAAAAAAAACAAATTAAGTTAAGGCCAGCGGTGACGTCTCCTGCAACATTCGAACCCTTTTGTTCGATCCGAACATGCCTCTGCTTACTAGATTTGCTTCTGAATATACTCCACCGTATACACAAGTTGTCTTCCATGAATCAAAAGATTTGACATGTTCGCTTGTTTTTTACCTTGTTCGCCAGTTATTGCCTCTGTCCCATTTTAGACTATAATTTAGCTATTTACTTAATCGTAACTTCTCAACTTTGATCATAAAATTAAATTGGTGTATACATATTACACTTACACATAGTCATGTTTTATACCGTCTAAACTTTATGCATGGACCTTTCTACAATTCTTTTCTATTCTTCTCCACATCTTCTGTAGGGTTCTTTTTTAGGGGAGAAGAAATATGGGGAGAAATGACATACATAATTGAAGAAAGATTCATGTCTAAAATTTAGATTACTCACAGCAGACCATCTCTAACTATTAATACCATTGAATGTGATACATCATTAGATTCATTGTAACATATATATATATTTAAAATACTCTATCAATTTTATACAACTTTAAATTACCCTTATTAAAGGATCAAACAATTTCCAAATCAATTATTGAAAGTCAAAGTGTGCAAATTGAAATGGGACAGATGAGTACATTTTAATTTTTGCAAATAATTATTTATAAATGTTGGAAATGCTCCTAACAACAATTATAATAAGTGTAATTAAGATCAAACCTAACTAGAGTCTATTAACAATCAACCTGTTGCAAAAATATATATAAATTACATGTCAACCAAACAGATCATCTATTTTACTAAAGATTAGAAATTCAATAAAAATTATAATATCGTCATGGATACTAACTATTGTTTCCCGCAAAAATCATGATCTCTTAACATAGAGAAACGTATCATACATCAAATCACCGTATCAAACAAAAAATTTCTAAAAACTGTAACACCACTTGATCCAAAGCACGATTTATGTTGTACGTGCTGTAAACATTTTGAAAAACACAAAATTGACCAAAAACGTAAATAGAACCACGAGCAGTGGCGGATTTAGAAAATAAATTCAGTAGGGGCACACTAATACTAGTTAACAGTATATTAGAAAAATAAAATTTAAATAAAAATATATTAATGAAATTTAAATCTCAGTATAAATAATATAATATTACAATATTTCTTTAATTTTTTAAATATTTTTTTTATAAACTTTAATAACTCTTTTTTCAATACTTCAATAAGACGTATTTTTCCCTAATTAATGCTACAAGACAATCATGAATTGACCCAGGAACATTTCATACTATTGCACATGATTAGTACATTATTAAGAAGTATATAATGTAAATTCCTGCTATCTATAATTTTCTTGCAAATTATCTCAAAATAAATTGATTAAAACAAGGAGGGTGCAAACGGATTCTTAAAAAAAGTAATCACATGAGTACTTTGTACAACTAATAAACTTCTTTAATTTTTTTTCTGAAAATTTATCAATATACTAAAAACACATATACAATTATTTTTTAGAATAAATTTTAAAAATAGGACTATTAAGAAATACGGGTGGGGGCACATCCGCTAGTGACCACGAAGACACTATCTGTATAACCAGATTGAGAACAATACTTAGAAGTGAACTAAATCGAGTGATAATTATAAACACAGCAATCTAATTAATCCGATAATGTATGATTGATTCAATTTTTTTAATAAAACTATTAATTTTCTCGCTTAAAAATACTTTATTTTTAAGGCAACAATGAAGAAAGTTAATTTAATCTAGTCTCTATGTTCTTAAACATTATATTTTAATAATATATTATTATTCTAATATGTGGAAGATTTTGATAAATGTTTTTCTTATTATTAAGGAGTCCGATAATTGACACTCTTTACAAAAGGGACTTTTCATCTTTTAATTATTTTTTTACTTTCTATTATCCAGTAGTAACGATGTTGTCATATTACTTTTAAAAATTATAAAAATAAAAATATATCAATATAAAAAATACAATTTATTTTTTGATAACAAAAATACAATTGAAAAAAGAACAGTGTTTCATACTCCAGCCATGAGTCATATAGAGGGAGTATATTTTATGAAAGGATAAAATTGTTGATAAGTGCAGGTTCAGAGGTGGAATCAATGCATCTTCACCTCAGAGGTGCAAACTTCTCCGATCGGCTCTTTCCACAATTGATTAGAGAATTCCATCCACAACCTTTTTAAGATTATAAAGTTGCTGCAACCCATTGAAAATGTAGATTGGAGGCTTCTATCGAGTAGCAGACTGCCAATATGACACGAAAATTTTATGATAAGTTCCTTTGTGGAAAGCTCACCCCACAATATGTGAGTCATATCATGTAATCTAGGAAGTGTTACGAGATTAGTTATAGTTGTTAGTTAGCGGTTGTGCGGCTTAAACTTACTAGCACAAATGTAATGATCTTACAATGTTAATGAGATTGAGAACACCTTTGATAGAAAAAAATAACATATTTAAAATAAAATTTCGGTGATTTTAGTGCATGAATGTTTCTGGAAATAGTATCACCAAGAGTCTATTTTTTATCCCAAAGTGATAAGCCCAGGCAATTTCTGAAATTATATTAAAATTTGACATGAATTGAATAATTCATTTGTATGATGCACAACAATCATTATTATACTATTCAAAAAAATATATTTGACCGTTAGTATGTTTAACTAAATATAATAGCGGCAAATAAAAATATGATTTAAAAAAACTACTTGTTAGGACGAATTAAATATTATCATATACAATAATATTATTGTTCATAAATCTATTAAAAATTCTGTCAAACTTTAATAAGAATAGTATAAAAACAAGAGTGCAAATAGAAATGAAACGGAGAGCATCCAAATTTAACAGATTTGGATCAATATAAAATGGATTAATAACGGGTCAATCCACGATTTCAAAGAGTGATTACATAAAAAAAATTATATACTCTCTATCCCATGCATAAATTTTTTTCATAAATTTCAAAAATCATGTTGTTTAACTACGTATAATAACAGCTAATAAAAAGTCAATGTTTAGAAAATACTCAGGACGACGAATCCGCTAATATGTTTAGCTACGTATAATAACAACAAATAAAAAGTCAATGTTTAGAAATTACTCATGACGACGAATCCAACAATATCACATATGATAATATTATTGTTTATATATCTATTCAAATACGTGGTCAAAGTTTGACAATGTTGACTGACAAATAGTAAAAGTGCAGTTTAGCCTATAACAAAGGGAGTATAATATTTAACTATTTCTAGTCATTTTTGAATTTTTAGGTAGATTTGCAATTTTTAGATTGTGTCAGTTAAATTTAGAGCAAACGATTTATGTACCCCTAGAACTATCGCCATAACACCTTTGGCTCTCCAATTTTGGTTCCAGCACTTTTGGCCCTTGAAACCAGAACGTAAACTTATAATATTTCCGCTGCTCCAGACCGTTAAATCCCACAACACGTGCAGATTGCGTGACATTTTTAAGGGAAAAAACCATTTCCCTTTTTAACCCTTTGTGTTTTCCCTTTTTCTTTCCCAACTTGTTCGGCTCTCTCCTCTAGAAGCCCTCCCGCACCGCAGCTGCTTTTGTGTAATCCGTCGATGCTTTCTTTACCAATCTATTGGTATTCCATCTCAGCACTATCACCAGATTAAACGGAGATCTGTCACCGACGTTTCTCCTTCTCCTGCTCCTACACAAGCTAGGGTTAGAGCTCCTACACGAAACCAACTGAGTCGGTACCCCCGCTCTGTTCCCCTGCCAGGAAGACGCCGATGACGCGACTATCGAGCGGCACAGGGAGGGGGGAAGCCAAACTAAGGGCGTCAGAGTGACGGATATCCCTCCGAGTTGTCTGTTCGGTGCCACCACTCTAGGTCATCTGCTGGGGCTGAGTCGGTGCCACCGCTCTGTTCCCCTTCCAAGAAGATGCCAACTATGCGACTATTGAGCGGTGCGGGGAGGAGGAAAGCCATATGGAGGGCGTCGGAGAGACGGATAGCCCTCTAAGTTATCTTCTCAGCCCCACCGCTTTGGGTCGTTTGCTGGGGCTGAGTCGACGCCACCACTCTGTTCCCCTTCAGGGAAGACGCCGACAAAGCGACTATCGAGGCCACGGGGAGGGGAAACACCAGACGGAGGGCGTCGGAGAGATGGGTCTATAGCGATTGTCGGAGAAAGGAAGGCTCGTAGAAGGAGAGGGATGGGGCGGCTGACGAGCGGCGACGGCGGAATAAGGATTTCAAAGGAAGGGATTTTACGTATTGACCCTGAAATAAAAAATTAAAAGGAAAGGAAAAAAGAAATAAAAAGAAAGGAAAACTAAAAGAAAAATAAAAGGTAAGGAAAACTAAAAGAAAAGGTTAAAATTTTCCTTTAAAATTAACGTTTTGACCTAGTTTAACGGTTTGACCTGATTGAAGAGTCACAATTCGCAAGTTTTGTAAATTCAGGGGCTAAAAGTGTTGGAAAACTAATTGGAGGTTAAAAAATGGACGATGGTGATAGTTCAAGGATCATAAAAGTCGTTTGCTCTTATAATTTTTTTTTGTACACTCTTTATCCCCGTTCTAGATCCTATGTCTTAATTCAAGGTTCCTATTTTGGCCATTTTTTATTTGGGCTAAAGTTTGTGAATGAAATTTGGTCAGGTCATTACGATATCCTACTTTCCATGTCACATGAGCATATATGTACCTTACACCGGAATAGAAGGAGTGCATATTTTTTAGATATGTTAAACCTATTATACAAGTGCTTCCATCCCAAAAAAAATTACAAAATTTCCTTTATGTTCGTCCTAGAAAAATTGATATACTAGCAAATTTCTAAAATGTTCTCTTTTAATATCAACTTTAGACTAACTCACCGCTTTATCAAAATATTTCTAATTTTCTACACTTATCCCTTGCCATATCAACTTTTATATAAAAAAAAAGTGAGTCAAAAACAATTTTGCTATATTTAGCGAGACTGAGCTAATAAGTTAGGTTTATGCTGAGATTGTGTTACCCAAAATTATTATTGAATTGAATTTGAATTAAAAATATACAAAGACTCAGGTGAGACGGTCTCACCTAATATTATGGTGGGACGGAAGATTTAAACACAATTTTTTGAAGTTAGGAGATAACATGGGGTACTTTTTATAATTTTTAAAACTTTATTTTGTTCCTTGTCTCACCATAAGTTATGGTGAGACGGTCTCATATGAGTCTTTATCAATTTATAAACCACAGAGCAAAATGAAGTGGACAAAAACTCCCATTTGAATCGAAACATAATCCAGAATTTTACTGAGACTGGAGAACCAATTTAAACCATGTTGTCAAACAAGCCCGAAGGCCATGTTTCGGATCTGACCCGAAAAACAAATCTCAACCCGAAAGCCATGTTTCCGCACATCTTAATGCTTCAAAAACTGACATTTTGGTTTCAAAAAACTGACAACAGGTTTCAAAAACTGAACTGTAGAATCTGCAGATTTCAGTTCCAATGCTATGAACGCAACACGAGCATTATCATATACTGTAGCACCATTCATAGCGGCTCATTGCTCTTCCGCTAACTTTTTTTTACCCTTCTGAAAAGATATAAACAATGAATAGCTTCAAGATACAGGGGCACCGGTGATACTATGAACAAGAATCAAGAGAATGATCAGTTTGTGGCACAATCAAGTAGGTTAAGTAGCAGTTGCAGCATCACATGGAATTCTATCGTAGAGCTTAAAAATAAGGGTTGATTTCGACATTTGAGGCCCCCTTTCTAAGGCGGCCATCACATCTTTAATTGAGATGGTGCGTGGTCGTTCATCAAAACCTTGACTCGTTCCCCCCTTTTTTTGTTCCACCTGCAACTTGAGGAAGAAAAGAAGACATCATAACTAGCATCCAAGAACAGGAAGCCAGTTTCTTGGGCGAAATGGTTGCACTACTAGTGTTGAATGTTGCTTCAGTAAGCATTTCAGGCAGCCATTTAAGATCTCTATCCCACATTCATCACCAGTGTCAGTTTTCTGATCAGTGAAGAAATCCACAAGGATTTCAGAAGTTTAAAACTAAAAAACTTGTGAAGAATGAAGCTGCAAGCTTTTTGGGAAAATTTTCTGTTGATTAACTTAAAACACAGTTTGTACATGGATCCTATTTATACTCATACAATCACCTAACTGTATTTACACCTTCCCAGCAAAGCAACTACCTGACTACCAAAACAGCTAACTAACTTGATAAACAAAAACTGAGTTGCTGAAGCAACTTGCTTCCTGTTGCTTCAGTCTTCGAAGTAATGCTGCTGACTCCATGTAACTTCCTTCTGGTTGTGTTAGTTGAGTATAATCTTCAATCAGCATGTTGAGTGATCTGTATCCCACTGTACTGGATCGACTATGTGATCATTATCTCACTATTGATGGCTTGGTTGATGCAAGTTGTATTGATGTCTTTATTTACAGTATCATTTCAAGTCTTTTGATCTACCGATTCCTGTTTAATCTATTTACTAGATATCTTACACAGCATCAAAGATCAATTACATACATGTCCAGGGCGTAACTCGCTTTTTTTTCCAGCTATTGGTGCTCTCCTACTTCCTTTATCAACAGTATGATTTTATGTTCATGTTACATTTAGTTGCCTAACAGGTTAGTTATTAGTAGGTCTTATATAAGGTGGTGTGAGAGTACAATACCTTGTGTAGGGTTGGCGTGAGACTGGCACCTCTTTTCTCCTTTCCGGTTGCCCCTGTAACCTAGTGAAGCATTCATCTTTTGGCCAACATCTTTTCCAGGCTGTGGACCAGATCCTGGGTTGGTTCCTCCGCATTTCTGCTTGGAAATCTCAGCCATTTTTAGCCACTTAGAATGCACATCATCTCCTCCCAAGGCAGCTAGAGCAGCAATATTGGCTGTCGTGAGCCAAGTGTCGAACGGCTGCAAATCAATCGTTATAGTAAGGACAATATCTGAAATGAAACTTCAAAGGCATGTCTACCAATGGCAGAAAACTGGCATGCCTTCGCAGCTTTTCCACGACAGTCATCCTTCTCCTTTTCTCCATCAACCCCTGGATTGCCCTCAAACTACAATAAACATTAAAACTACTAAATTTCCGTACAATAAAGCGCTTAGAGATTTTAATTTTTTTTAAAAGGCGCTTAAAGAGGGTCACAATGTAATCAAGAAGAATACTTTACCTCATGCTGTTTTTGGAGCCTTTCTGCTTCAGCTTGTTTCTTCTTCCATTCATCCTGAGCTTCTCGGTTGATTACCATGATTTGGTGGCGGATATCTGAGCTCACGACAGTTCTCTGCTGTTGGTATGCCTTGAATACTGTAATAGCCGCTTCTGCGACCCTGGCCTGGGGGTCCGGGGGGCGGCAGTCGGCCCCGGGTTAAAACGGGGGTCTCGCTGCCCGGTCA
>JAULKM010000008.1:17413773-17428178 GCA_032355605.1 Rubia tinctorum
AATCCGACCTGAATATAACCCGATCTGATACAACCCGACCTGAATATAACCCGACCCGACCAAACCTGACAATAAGCTGATCCGATCCGACCTAACCCGAGTAAAAAAATGACACAACAGCAACCCGACACGAGTGTAATCGAACCCGACCCGAGAAAATTTTCTGACACGTTTTAACCCAACACGATAGGAACCCGACTCGACCCAAAAAATAAATATGACACGTTTTAACCCAACCTGTTTTAACACGAACCGTTTCCAACCCGACCCGAACCGAACCCGACACGATCACCCAAACTGACACCACTAATATTTAGTGTATACAAACAAGTCTTGATCATTCAATTATTTCCCGACAAGATCGAGTTTTCACTTCCATTCCGTACAACACAATAAGCGTCCCGGGTCACCCTTTGCTTCACTTTCTAACCTTTACAACCAAAAAATGTCAAATCTTGTAATTACACTGTTTGGGAAAATAAAAGTAAAATTACATCTTCCATGTAAAACAACCACCACGGCTTTATCAACAAGAGCTTTGTCTCATCATTTTCGTTCGCTTCATCTCCATCCAAGCCTTGATTGTCCACAAATTCTGAAACAAAGCTCCAAGCTATACAATGTGCAGAATGCGTCAGAAACAAACAAAGAAAAATTCATAAATGAAAAACGACACAGGGTTAAGGTTTGGTCTCCAAAACTGATGAATGGAAACATGAAACATAAAACCGCCCATCGATCGTGTGGCGGCAAGGCGAGTGCAAGAGAAGAGATGGACTGACATGAAAAGAAGGGTCTCTCAGATTAGCCTGGGACGCTTGCCTATTATATGAACACCATTACCAAAAAAGCTTCAAATCTAATGCGGTAGACATGAAACAGGCAAGTCATCCTTGGCTACCAAATGAGACCTTAACTCTCATGTCAGACCTCTCTTCTTGCAAGATACGATGAAGATCAGGCGATGATCGTTTCTTCGTAAACAACCCCTCAGACTAGCCAAGGAGACTGCCTGAACACCACGGTACTATGAGATCGGGGAATCCAAACCTCATAGATTAATGGCTCAGGCAAGTCATCCTTGGCTACCAAAGGAGATGTTTACTGTAAATATGCACTCTTTCTTATATGCTGCTTTGAAATATATGAGTGTTTGCTTTCGGTATTTATAGCCCCGGCATCCAGGACCAAAAGTCATGTGTTGCATTTACAGAAAAAATAATCTGTCTTCATAATTAGAAAAGGTTGTACAACTAGTTGTTGCCCATTTTCTCTTTTATTTTCTAGATTGGCCTTAAAATAGAATAAGAGCCCATACACTCTAAGGAAAAACGAATCTACATTGACCTAATTTATGCCCGACAGGCCAATCCTCTTGATTATATGGATTCTGAAAAGCACAAGATTAAAAAATGTGGAAGTTGAACACTTCACTTACCAGTGTTCTACCGTTCAAGTTCGATATATTTTTTTCCTAATTGAGGAGAAGACTTAATTTTAAATTTGTAATAAAAAATTAAATTAAATTATTTTATTCATTTCCTATACGAGTACCAGTAGATTCATGTTTAATTTGAATAGGCTGTGTCTGTAGAATTCCTGAGTTTATAATGTGAAGGGGTGCCATCCTTTTTGGTTGCCAAATTTTTAGGTAGGATATTTGGGTTGCCACTTTTTGGGAAGTCAACCATGGACACGAAGCAGAAGCAGAAGCAGAAGCAGGAAGACAAGAATCTTTGATAAAATGTGAAGGGGTGCCTGATTCTTAATTTCCCAGTAGATTTTGATGTTTCAAAGAATACATATATTTGACTTATTTAAAGGTGATGTAGAAATTTTTTGGGATTTACCAAAGAATCCATCACCAAGAGGCCGATTGTTCCTCCTTGCAGTGGACTACTCCACAAAGACCTCTTTCTTCTTTAGGAAGATTCCCATTCAAGTTTTTCTTTTTCTTTTTATAAAGTACACTTCATAGTTTCCAAACCCTAAATTTCTACAATTCGTATGTTGTATATAACTTGGGGAGAAAATCTTCTATGAGACCGTCTCATCATATCTAATGGTGAGACGAGGGATTATTATGCAATTTACAGGAAAATAATGAAAATTCGCGGGTTATTAAAATGGGTTGTTTCCGGGTTATAACAAATTTGTTGTTCAATCAATTTTTTTCCTCTTCAATCTTCTCCCTGAATCTACGCACCTTGTCTCTCTTATCCCAACATATCGTCTCCATCTTTTCCATCCTCCGGCGAGCAAGACCACCGCAGCAAACACTCCGACAAGTTTCCTGAACAATCCGGCAAGCTCTTCTGGCTCAGCGCCTCTGGTTGTGCCGGAAATCAGCAGCTGTGAGTACAAACATAGGCCTAGATGTGAGTGATTGTCTCATCAATACGAATCTCAGATCTGAGTGATCTCCTTTCCAATTGCGTCCCAACACAAAATCCCAATGGGGGTCTGAAACAATAAGCAAAAAAAAAGATGAAAGGAAAGGAAATAGTTACCTGAATCAGTACCAATAGGAATGGAAAGCCGACATAGTTTGGTGATGATAAACTGGGTCTTACTTTGCTTTGGGCCCTTAAAAGCCGTATTTTGAGACAATATTGATTCTTCCTAATAATAAAAATTGACAACATTAATTCTTACTCCTAACAATATCAAATTACTATATTTTAATAATAAATTACTAAATTTTAATAATAATGAACTCATAAACTTATACCTAAAATTTATGATCTAATCAAATAAAATTATGAACTAACAATCTTATCTCAGTTAAATAATTTTATCTTTATTAAATGTTACTTTAAATAATGATGACTAATGTCTAAAAACTATGATTTAATCACTTAAAATTGTGAACTAAAATATTCATATCAATAACATATATTTTTTCAGTTAATATTTTTTTTGATGATAATGAACTAATGCCTAAAACATGTGATCTAATCACTTAATAAAACAATGAACTAAAATTCCCACCTCTGTCTATGATAAGTAATAACGAACTAATGTCTAAAACTAAAACTATAAAATAAAATAATTCATTCATTCATATCAACCACACATTCCAAATTTAAAAATATATATTTTATAATAATGAACTAATGTCTAAAACCCGTGATCTAACCATTTAAAACTACAAGTTAACAATTTCATCCGAGTCAAATAATTTTATCTATAAATAAAAGTAATGTTAAATTATGATAAACTAATTCCTAAAAGCTCTGAACTAATGTCAAAATCTTGCAATCAAACCACTTAAAACTATTAACTAACAATTTCATCTGAGAATAATTTTACCTATTATTAAAAGTAATGGTAAATAATTATGAAATAATTCCTAAAACCTCTAAACTAATGACTAATGACTAAAACTTGTGATCAAACCACTTAAAACTATGAACTAACAATTTCATCTGAGTCAAATAATTTTATCTATAGTTTAAAGTAATGGTAAATAATAATGAACTAATTCCTAAACGCTCAGAACTAATGTCTAAAACTTGTGATCAAACTACTTAAAACTACGAACTAACCTGACTCATATAATTTTATCTATATTTTAAAGTAATGTAAATAATAATGAACTAATTCCTAAAAGCTCTGAACTAATTTCTAAAACTTGTGATCAAACCACTTAAAACTATGAACAAACAATTTCACATGAGAATAATTTTACCTATTATTAAAAGAAATGGTAAATACTTATGAACTAATTCCTAAAACCTCTAAACTAATGACTAAAACTTGTGATCAAACAATTTAAAACTACTATGAACTAACAATTTTATCCGAGTCAATTAATTTTATCTATAATTTAAAGTAATGGTAAATAATAATGAACTAATTCCTAAATGATCCGAACTAATGCCTAAAATACGTGATCAACCCAATTAAAACTATGAAGTAACAATTTCATCTGAGTCGAATAATTTTACCTATAATTTAAAGTAATGATAAATAATAATGAACTAATTCCTAAAAGCTCTGAACCAATGACTAAAACATCTTATCAAACCACTTAACTATGAACTAACAATTTTAAATTATATCATTAAATCGATCAACTTTGAAATAAATAAATGTCTAAATGAAATCATTAAATTGAGTGACATATATTCTAAACATATAAAATAGTCTATACATTTGCTAGATTTAACTTGTCCATACACTGAATCGACATTATAAACATCATCAACATACAATTCATTTCTTCTAACTACATGGTAAAATATAACACTTTCATGTCCGTACACTGATTCTCGAAGACATAAAGTTCAATCATACCATAACTTCAGTTCCAAAGCCAAAAAAATGTAACTCATGACAAGTGATGTGCGAAAAGGTGGTATTATTTTGCTTTGTGGCCTTCTCTTTCAAGGCCAACGCCTTCTCCAATTCGGCCTGAGCTTGCTTCTTGGCCTGTCACCAAGCCTTCCCATTCAGCCATGGCACTTGCGAGCTACTCTCATGCTTCTTTCTTCATTAAGGCTTCATGGATGTTGTTAGCTCCCAATCGGAAAAAAAATTGCCTTCTCATCGAACTGGTATTGTTACCATCGCCATCCATGTAAGCATAGTACTTGAGGAGAAACGCAAGGGTCAACACCACCCACTCTATACAAAAAAAGTCGCAATGCACAATCCACCCCCATTTCATTATCACTGCATATAGTACAAGAGGTAAACACTGGGAGATGGATATATAACAAAAAAAGAAGAAGCAAAAACACTAAATGACTTAAGTGAAGATATAAAAAGGACGAACAAAACATAAATATGAAATAGATACCACGTTCCTTGTACAATTCCAATGAACAACCAATGGTCTCTTAATTTCTAAATATACAATAGAAAAATAGACATTAAATACCTAAACTAATGATATAAATAGAAGTACAAAAAAAATTAAAATGTTAAAATGTTCCTTATTTGATGTCAAATCGCCACTAGAATTAGTCACAATATTCTTATTTCTATTTCCTATAGAACGGAAAAGGCAGACATTTAATGGATGAACTAAAGATATAAAAAGAAGAGGAATTCAACATTTTGAATAAAAAATAAATGAAGTTGGAAGGATCAGAAATACTGTTGAAAGAACAAACCACTTAAAACAATAAACTAACGAAATCCAGAGCAGTAAACTAATGAAAGACTGGAGACTTGAAAGGATTGGAAATGTTGAATTAGAAGCTCTCATGCCACACGTGATTCAGATCTTTCTCCTTGATAGTCAAGCGAAAGTTGTGACCATCGAAGTGCAGCTCTACGAAAGAACTAATGAACCCTGTCCATCTTCAGGGAGAAGATTGTGGGAACTGATCACTTCAACACTTTAACTTCATGTGGCTAAACGCCATTTTATTACCTCTAACCAAGAACAAAATGGAGCAAACAACAAGAACCTGACATGGAGAAACACACATCATGAATGGTGTTTACACAAGAAAATTCAAGAGACTAAATAATGTATAGGATTCAATCCAGAACACACATTATTAACACTAAAACCACAGACCAAAAAATTTGCAAGAGGCTGTTATAGGACTCCTAACAATCAACAAGAGTTAGAGCATCATGCCACTATTAAAGCACTAGGAAATAATCTTGACCTCTCATTAGGAAATAGTCTACCATATACTTTTTTCTACCACTAAGCAAGGAAACACACGGTTCCATGGTATTTGTGATGCTGTTCAATCTCGACGACATTGTGCCATTCACGTTACTTCGATCAAGCCTCGTGTACTTGCATTGCCAAACAAAAAAATAGATCACAGAATCAAGATACTAATAACTAGATTAACATATAAGATTAACTAATTCTACTAAAAATATAGGGTATAATTTTAAAAATAAACAAATACAAGAAAGGGTCTATTGAGACATTATAGATCTATTGAGGCACATGTAATACTCAGAGTTTATTTATCTATTGAAACATTATAAATATATAGACTATATAAATGAACAACATCAATATATAGCATAACAAACCAACTAAAACAATAAAATAATGAAAACTACCCAGCACGTTATACACATTCAAAATCATTTACTGAACCAAAACAGGATGCCAATTAAAATAAAAAGGATGAGGGTCTGCCTTTCATTGTTGACCTTGAGTTCTACTAAATAAAACTGAAAAGGATGTCATCACTCACTTGCTGAACCTAGATTCACAGCAAAGTGAAAATAGAAGGTTAAAATTTTGTTCAAAATTAAGCAAAACTTACCAATAACACTGTCGGTTGATCTGCCCTTACTAAATGAACCATAAGACACTCCACTTCGATGTCATTCAGGATATCCTGTAAGAGGAAAAAGAGCAATATAAGCAACAAACAATTCTGCACTGCAATCACAAACACTCCCTCAAAACCATAACCAGCAATACATATACATTACTCACATCCACTTCCAAATCAGGAACAACAAAAGCTAATGGTTCGTTGTGATATAATTGCGTAATCAGAGGTACTTCATCTATGTGGTCAGGCATCAAAGTAAAACACTCCCTCAAGCAACACTTTACCGTGTCCATAAGCTAGTGCAAACTGAACAAATTATAAAAACAATGACCCTGAACAACATATTCACTGCTATAAAAACCCAGCTAAAAATTAAACATTAAAAAACCTAGTCTTCTAGGTCAGATTCCTATCACATCCAAATGAAACACAGGAAATTAGGCTTCCAAATTAGCTAGCAGCTCCCTGAAACTACTTACATAACCCCTTGCCACTTCCAAAAGCCAATGCAAACAGAAAAACAATTTATGCTCCTACAACAAGTTAAATCCTCAACAATTATAAAAAAAAAAGCTCGACAACGTCAATATATACAAGTATAGTACATTCAACCACAGCAGAGCCATAAAAAAACCTGAACTAAACACAGAAACAGGCTAACTAAAACGTTCTCAACAGTTTAATATCATTGAAACCACAACAGAACCTGAACTAAACACATTAACATGATAACTAATCCATTATCAACCGTTTGATATCACTGAAACCACAACATAAACACAATAAAATAGAGCAACAACTAATAAGTTATCAAACAGAGTAACATCAAAAAAACAGAGCAACATTGCTAAGAACAAAGAGCACATCAAATAATTCATCAATAAAATAGAGCAACGCAAAACCCTAAATAATACAAAAATTAACAAAAAATCAGAAGAAAATCTTTCAAATCAACAGCCGATGAAGTATGAACACCTTCATCCACAATCGAGTCATCCTTATCAACTCTAACTTCCTTCGATCCCTTCAATTTCGTCATAATAACAAGATATCTGCAAAATAACGTAACAAAACTTAAAAATACACAATAAACGGCCAATATAACACATGCACGACCGGATTTATAGAGATAAAAGTCGGAATTAACAAGAAAACTGCCGGAAACTTTCAGAAAGCATAAAACCCCAAAAATAAACAAAAAAATCCAATGAATTCAGAAAATCTTACCTCTATGAAACTGAATTACACAGTGCAACGCAATGTAGGCTACGAATTTGTGATTTTTTTACTGAATTCGGACGGTTTCGAATCAAAATTTATGGATGTGGTTTGAGAGGGTTTTTGACGGTTTCAGATTTTGGAAAACGAGAGAGAAAAAATGAAAACAAATCTAAATGATACCTAAAATATATATCTTATATACCATTGTCTTTAAGTCCCTAAAACTATTAAATTTTCATAGAGACCCTTGGTTTCACCATAAGATTGGGTGAGACGGTCTCACCCAAGTGTTTGTATTTATACAATTATGAATATACATTTCATATATTATTTATAATTAATAGTAGCTTTGTACAATTCTTTTTAGTTTTATAAAAAATATTCAAGAATGTTAAACTTATTTATGAATTAAATTAATGGTGAAAATATTGTATTAAACTAGTTCTTTTTATGATTTTTAAAGAAAATGGGGTAAAAAATGGATCCAAACATGTCGATTTGGATCAAAATCCAATCCAACCCAACCCATATCGACCCCACCCATATCAATTCAAATGGGACATTGACCCGACCTGACCCGACCCATATGGACCGGGTCAAAACGGATCGGATCGAACAATTTAAACACCCTAGTTATGTGGTACCGATTTAGAAATCAGTTCTATATGAGTACTATTACACCAATATATAATTTTATGGCCGCCGTGGAAAAGAAATTACATTGATATATATCACCAACCACCAAATTTCAATTGAATTGGTGCTATAACAATCATTGCTATAATTACTAATACCAAAGCACATTGGTACTGGTGCTGGGCTACCGTGATTTACATCTCATATGTTGGTTTGGGTGTGGACTGGTATGGACCGCTGAGGGCGAGCGGGTTGATCGCATTTTGCACTAATACATCGATTTTATGAATAGACACGGCCTACCTTTACTTGCAAAATAAGTAAGAGTGATATCAATTACTCCCTTCGTCCCAAAATTATTGACCACTTAACTTTTTCAAAATCAAATTTAGTAAACTTTGACCATTAATATAAGTTTATATATACATGATAAAAATATCGTATGAGATATTGTTAGATTCATCTTAACAATTATTTTCTAAATATTAACTTTTTATGCTGAATTGGTATACGTAGCTAACAATATTGATGGTAAAAATGATTATTGGAGACCGTGAAAAAGTAAATGAGCAAAAAATAATGCGACAGAGGGAGTACATGTTTTCCACAAAAGTTTAAAATTAACCTGCAAGTAGAGATGATCATGGGTATAGGACCCGACCCACACTGATAGGGTCTAGACCCATTGGGTCGGGTATGGGTCTAAAAAATTTAGACACATCGGGTCCGGTATGGGTCTAGTTTTTAGATAAGGGTCCGGGTCCGGGTCTAAGATACTAAAACCCAAACCCGACCCAGACCCAGACTCGTAGACCCATATAAGCCTAAATATATATAATTTATAACTTTCATATTTTCTTTATATTTTTATTTCAAATTCACCAAATAATATGTATTATATATTTTGTTATCTCAAAAAATAATTCTAATACATATTGAACTTCAATTATTTTCATTTTAAGATAATATATATTTTATTTAGTGAAGAAAAAAATAGAATATTAGACTCATTTAAAACCCGTTTAGATCCATTTGGGTACAGGTCTAAAATTTTCAAATCCAATTTGTAAGGTTGCCAATCGTATGTCTATTGGCATGCAATGCCTCCTGAACATCCGGCCGGTTCAAGTATGCGTGCACATAATTATCAGTGCAGGGGTCAAAGTTCATTATCTGCGCATTCAAAAATAAAAAATCGATAATTATATACTAGTAAGTATTAATTAAGTAACCAGGATTAATTTAAATAAAAAATAAAGTAGCGAATGGGGCCTGGGAAGGGTGGTAAGAATGACATCATCATCAGAGCATTGAGGATAGTATATATTATAGATGTTGATATCACCAAGCTTATCGTAAGCTTTGTTGGCGTTGGAGCTACATTGTTTACTTGTTTTGGCATCAGCTGAAAAATTGCAGTTTCTGTGTATTTCTGTTTGAATTTGAGGAGAGATAAGAGCGTGGGATGCCCAGTAATCAAACATCCATAGGACATCTGTCTCGTCGTTGATCACTCCATTTCCAACCTAATGTTTACATTAACTGTGTCAAAAATCTCTTCACACACATATGTTTATATATAAAGGCCCCTCTTCTATGTAAAATAAAAGATCCAAAATTATAAGAGATGAGTAGTTTATTAATTATCAAAGTACTAATGGGATGTGTTCAATTACATTCAATCTTACTTTAGTTCTCAAATAGCCACAAATCATTTGGATTTGTAATTTAGATGAATTTTTAAAAAAATAATCCAAACATTTAATTTGTATTATTATCAGTAAAAAGGAATTGACACCGGTAATTTTCTTTACAATAAAAACCTTAAAAAGTATTAAAAAAAAATCTTCCGGGGTGGTATGTACCACCCTAAACATATTATTGTCGGTTTTCCTTTTTTAATGTTTCACTATTATTGTCATTCATTTTCATCATTTAAGAACATCTCTAATGGTAAGGGGGTCTTCCCTGTTTTTAGATTACATGTGGCAAATTTTGATTAGAAATTTGGTGTGATGTAAGCAAATGAAATTGATTGAAGGTATATTTTTAATTTCCATTAAACTATAACTTTAGTATAACGTGTCAATAGATATATGGTTAAAACTTTAATGAATTAGTAGTAAAATAGGAAATTTGAATCAAAATTTAATGAGGCAAGATATTGACGGCCTCAGTTTGACCCTCCAACAATAGAAGCTCTATTTGAGGGGTCACTTAAGAATTTTACCACAAAGGATTGACGTCAAACACTGACTCTTGCATTGGAAATGTATTTTTGGTTTGACCGTCTCTCGGGACACTGTGTCTACCAACTTTTTCTAAATTGATGCTTCTTTTCGTAGTATCATATCTCCTCTTATCATTTTACCTTTATGTTTACATATTCAATACCTATTTAACTTCTATGCCAGCTGATAGCAAGAATAACTTCTTTTGGATGAAGGAAGCATATACAATAAAATTGAGATGATCAATAAACATACCAGGATTCCCCTGAGATTGATGATGGGATTGTTATGATGGACAATAAGATGGGCTAAAAGAGGCACATAATGACCTGCATAACTCTCACCAGCAATATAAAACTCTCTGCCTTTGTACTCGGGAAACCTTTCAAGCCAATTCAGCAAGAATATATAGTTATCTGCTGCAGTTTTTCTGTATCCACCCTCTACGAAATCTGATGTGTTGGAGTACGAAAATCCCACTCCAGCCGGTGACTCCAAGAATATTACATTCGCAACTATATATACACATGTATATCAACGCGAAGGTAAGGCCGAAATGGAGGGTACCACGAACATACCTCAAAATTTGTGTAATTGCAGCAAAATGATCATCTCTGGGGTCTTGAAGAAACTGGCTAACTGTGTTGACCAAGAAGGCTAAGTCCAGGCGAGTGATGGTGAGATACTGAAGAGCTCCAATAAGAGAACGATACAGGGTTGGATTCCTGAATGGTGGACTGGTCGAACTGTGCAACTGAGATCCAGGAACAAAGGATGTGGAAACTGGTGCAGCGTCAGACATAACAGCTCGAGTCAGGATGTCCCGAGCATACTTCGCTTGACCAAGAAGTAAACCTGATGAAGTAGGTGATACTTCAAGACCAAGAAAGTAATGAAGAGCACCAAGATCCTTGATCGCAAACTCTCGATGTGTCTGATCAATGAACTGTCGAAGAAGAGTCGAGTCGTTACCAGTAAGAATGATGTCGTCCACATACATAAGGAGATACAGTAACGACGATCCTCTCGAAAGAACAAATAGAGAAGTGTCGGCTGAGCTGCACTAAAAACCAAGCTGAATCAAATAAGTGCTGAAACGCTGGAACTATGCCCAGGGGCCTGCTTAAGACCCTAAATAGCCTTTCGCAAGTGGCAAACATAATACGGATGAACATGGTCCTGATATCCAACAAGTTGTTTCATATAAACCAGAGCATCGAGAACGTCATTAAGAAAAACATTATTGACATCTAGCTGATGAAGTGGCCAGGAATGCATCGTAGCAATGGCAAGAACCGTACGAACAGTGGAGGCTTTGACCACGGGACTAAAAGTATGGTCAAAGTCAAAACCCGGAATTTGTGAGAAACCATGGGCCACAAGTCTGGCTTTGTGACAATCAACAGTTCCATCCGGTCGATACTTGAGCCTGCCAACAATATTAGCATCTTACGGTCGAGGCACCAAGTGCCAAGTGTGCTGGACACGAAGAGTCGCAATTTCGTCATCCATGGTCGAAACCCAAGCCAGATCCTGAAGATTCGTGCGATAATCCATGGGCTCGGACTGAGAAAGTAGAGCAGCAGTAAGACCATGAATGACAATGTCTAAATAATCCCTGTGCTGAATAGCACCAGTAGCCAACTTAACAGCCATCCGATGAGTGTGAGACTGAGGTGGGGAAATCAAAGGAGCAGTCGCAGCTGGTGAAGTGACCGGTGAAGGGGCCGGTGAGCTGGGTGGGCTGGTCGGCAAACCAGGTAAGCTGGTCGATGGCAAGAAGGGCAGAGCATGATGCATCAAAGCTGTCACTGGATGGTCTAAATCGGCAGAGCAGATAGAACAGGGTGCCGTAGTCGATGAGGAAGATAGCATCGATGAGCCATGGGAGCTGGCAACCGAAGTGACAAGCTGAGCAGGGGGATATGACACAGTGGAAGTAGGGATATCAGTTGATGTATCAGCGGGATCCAAAAAAAGTTAACATCTAGAGAGGATGGAGGTACTGAAGTAGAACCATCGGCATAAGGGAAGAAAGTGTCATCAAACCGAGCATGTCTGGTGATATATATCTTTCAAGACATAAGATCCAAACATCGATATCTTTTGTACTGGGAATCGTACCCAAGAAAGATACAGGGCAAACTGCAAGGAGCGAGTTTTTGAGCTGCATATGGACGACGATAAGGGTACACAGTACAACCAAATGCATGGAAGTTCATATATATAGGAACCCAGCCATTAATAACTTCATATGGTGATCGTCCGCTAAGGATAAGAGTGGGCAACCGATTTATAGTATAAGAAGCTCCAGCAAAGGCGTGAGGCCAGTGAGAGAGAGGAACATGTGAGTGGTATAACATAGACATGCCCATTTTAGTAATGTGGCAGTGCTTGCCCTTAGCCCGAATGTTCTGCTCAGGAGTATACGGGCAATAAATCTGATGGTGAATGACTTTTGTCTGAAAGTGAGAGCATAAGCGACCATTTACAAACTCAGCCCCCCATCACTCTGAAACACCTTAATTGTGAAAGAGAACCGATTCTCCAAAAAAAGCCTCAAAATTGCGATAAACATCCCGAAAATCATATTTGCGGCATGGTGGGTAAAATTACGAGAGTCAGTAATGATCATCGAGGAAAATAGTATAGTAGAATAATCCATCAGCAGATAAAATATGAGAGGGCCCCCATAAGTCACGTTGAACTAGATCAAGTACCCTAGCATCATGTTTATCATTTGTATAAAAAGATAAACGTTTCCCTTTAGCATTTTCACATGCATCACAAAGGGTAGGTTTTTGAAAAATCAATGAGACAGATAAAGATCCAGAAGCTCGCAAACCAGAAATAACGGAATGCGGAATATCACCAACTCTAGCATGCCATATTTCAATAGACACATGCGATGTATTTGATTCCACATTAGATAACAAAGCAGATGCACCACAGTCTAAAACTAAAGCTCATTTTCAATATGATTGTGACCCAAGATTTCACTAGTGATTTTATGCCGAATAATAAATGAGCGATGATCAAAGCAGACAACATCATTTAAATCCCGAGTTAATTTGCTAATCAAAAGCAAATTTTTGGTGATATCAGGCATAATAAGCACATCATAAAGAGGCATGGATTTAGAAATCCGAGAATCATCAACATAACTAATATTAATTTGAGAACCATTACCAACATATATGCTGGAAGAACCATGATAATGTGTGACATGATCAACAGCAGCAGGGGACGATGCCATGTGTTTTGTGGCACTAGAATCAACAATCCACTTTGAGCCATCATGTTGTCGATGATAATTAAGGCTAGAAAATCTTAAAGTATCACTCAATCGATGATTAAAATGAGCCATATCCATAAGGGCAAAAAAAATCAGCAAAACATAAAATCTGCCCAAAGAAACGCTAGGCGTTTGCAAAATATGTGCGGCAAGGAGAAAACTGGCGAGTAAATCACGCACACGTGACGAGATGCACGGGTGAGAGTTGTGGGTGCGTGGATCTCACGCGCCTGATGTGTGATGAACGCTCCTGAAGTGACGATTTGGAGAATCCCACAGGAAACTATATAGGACGAGGACAAAGACACTTGAAACACTAGGATTAGAGCCGGAAGAAGAAGCCGATATCATTGGAGAGTCTTGGAGATACGCTAAATACTTGTCGCTGAACGAAGACGCGGGAGACCTTTGCTACCGGAGAATGATGGCTGCAAGGAAGGAGGTCTCCAGTGATGAATTCTGCCGGAGAAGAGAAGGGGCTGCGTCGGCGGAGAAAAGGACTGGCCGGCAAAGATGAGGCGATTGAATAGCCGTGAATTTTATCGGTGAAGAGGATTACTGATCGCCCGAAGCTGGCTGAGGTTGTCAAAAATTGATCGAAAGTTGGCCGGAAAGGAGATATAGGGGGAGGCCGGAAAAAATTTAAGGTTTAGATTTTAGGATCAGAACTTGATCTAATACCATGAAAGAATGATTTTCCATAATGATTCTGATTAACACTGAATAGAATAAATAGAGTACAAGGTAGACTAGTTC
>JAULKM010000008.1:17434630-17467043 GCA_032355605.1 Rubia tinctorum
TACTTCTGCTGCAGAGATGGAGAGGAGATATCAGCAAGAGAAATGCAGAGAGTGGTCCAATCTTTATCGCAATACAACGAACAAAAGGATAGACTCAGCCTCCACACCGAGGTTTGAATTTCTTCAATTTTTAATTTTTGCTAGCGGTCATTTTAACCATTTCCTTTTTGTTAAGTGTCCTACTAAGCTATTTTCTTGCATGTGGAATGTTGGTCGAGGCTCCCCTCAAGCGAGATCCTCTGCGGAGGGAAATTGACTGTTAAAATATAAAAGTTAAACTCTAATACGTACTCAAAGGATCACTTGTACATGTTGGATTTCTCAATCAGATTGCTGGGAAACTTAACCAGTTGATAAGAGATATGAGGCTTCGGGACCTCGGGCAGCTTGAACAGGACTTGGTTTTTGGAGATGCTGGAACAAAGGAAGTCATCAATTTCTTTCGGACAAACCAGGTTAAAGATCTCATGCTCTTTCATCGTTAAATTTCAAACGCTTGTAGTTCTAGTTGTTTACTAGTGTTTCCCAATTTGATTCTTTATCCAGGATGCATCGGATGAAAATAAGCTACGACTGATGATTATATATGCATGCGTTAGCCCTGAAAAGTTTGAGGGCGACAAGGCTGCCAAACTTATGCAGGTGGCTGCTCATCCTTAAGGTTTATCTAATGACTACATTTTTTCCCGTATTTGATCAGTTTATTACACCCCTTCCTTTCCACTAAGTTCTGCATAGGTTTATAAGTTGCCTCAATATATTTAGCATATAGTGATCAACGGGGCAGTAAAGTTCAGAGCTTTATTGTTGAATGATTAAGTTGATTTAGAATGAAAACCCACACGAAACCCATTCGTCATCCTCTAGTCCGACGGTAGTTAGAAAACTTTGCAAACTATACTATGGTTACATGCATTGTGAAATCATCCTACTCATCCAGATAATTTTGCGGGACATCCCACAGAACAGTGATTTTAATTATTTTTTGATGTGAAACTCTCTCGTTTAAACATCCTGATGAGAGCCAGGAGGGTGGCATGCTGCCAATGCTTAAACCTTGAATACTTGGGATGAAGACACAGCAAGCATGCCTCTTAGTTTAATAGCTGATATGATTTTCACCTTGCATTTGAAACAAGCACAGTATAGTGGAATGCTCTCTACTCTTCTATTACAGGGTTAAGATACTTCTATCTGAAATCCTATTTTTTTGATTTTAAGATTGTTTGCTGTTGGGTAATTGTGGCTCTTCCAGACTGCTTATATGTGCTACTATGAAACAGATGCTCTCTCCACACAATTAAGTACTGTTTATTAATGCAGACTGCTCATACTTCCTATTAGCTTGATTCATTTTTCCATCATTCATGAATTTTTAAGTTTGAAGTTACACGATAGCTCAGCTTCCTGTCATCTATCCTTTTGTCAGCTGGCAAAGTTATCATCCGTGGATATGAAAGCTGTTAAAAATATGAAATTGATTGAAGGGGGATCAGAGAATAACAGTAGGAAGTCATCTGGTTTCTCACTGAAATTCGATACAAAGGTACATGGTTTGTGGCTTGTTGAATCAGGAATGGATCTTATATTGAACCACATAATACTGAACACACCTGGAGTTTCTAAACACTGTTGTTTTTATAACAGAAAAAAAATGCAGCAGCAAGAAAGGATCGAACTGGAGAGGAAGAACAGTGGGCACTCTTTCGGTTTTTTCCTGTGGTAGAGGTTTGTGCAAGAAACTCATTATTGAAAAGTTGACGTTATAAGTTGATGGAAAATTGGACGAGGAACTAATCTTAGACATGGCCAGAGCAAAAGAAGGTCATGGATAAAATCTACGGCAATTCACTAGCCTGAACTAGAGAGAACATCTAAGGAAGTGTCTTTTGGTGAATGCATCCCTAAGTATTGTCTATTTTGTTTGTTTAGGAGTTAATTGAAAACCTGAGCAAAGGACAATTGTCGAAGGATGAATATAAATCCTTGAACCAAGTGAGTTCAACTAGAAGTGATGCAAATGGATCTTCTCACGGTGGATCAGCTAGGGGTCAACCTAATCCACATTCAATGAGATCAAGACGAACTGCAACCTGGGCAAAACCTCGCATGTCTGACGATGGATCTGCAAGGTAAACTTTATTGTATCACGTACTTGTTGACTTGCAGATCCCGTTGCCCTTAGAGATCCGACAAGTGATCTTTAGTACATGTACATGTGACTGACAATATACGATACTTGACAGGGGGAAAAACCTATTTAGTCTGTACAATGTAATATTTTCACGGAAAGTGATAACTGATTTCAAGTATCTAGTTCTTAGTCCTATATTGTGACACCCAATCTCAATTTTTCTTATGTCTATCTATTAGCAGTGATTCAGTTTTGAAGAACTTTGATGCAAAGAAAATGGGGCAAAGGATATTTGTGTTCATCATTGGTGGAGCAACACGATCTGAGGTAAACATTTTCTCTTCAGAATCAATTCTTCATTATTTTACTTGCTAGAAAGTTGAAGAAATGGACAATTTTCAGTGCTGCATTCTTCCTTTTCCTGTGCTCAGCTTAGGGTTTGCCACAAACTTACAACAAAATTGAGGAGAGAAGTCATCCTTGGTTCAACAAGTATGGATGATCCGCCTGTATATATTACGGTAAGGCTGTTTCCTCCTCGTACACTGGAGTAGTCTTAGGATTGGGCATTTGAAAATATTCCAAAAAAAAGAGAAAATTTAAGCAAAACCAAGCGTTATTGATAAATCAAGTTAGGCAATTTACTTAGGTGCTGCTCTTCAGAATATGTCGATAAAATACATTACATGGGTGAATAAATACGATTCTTTGCTTGTCACTTCCTTCTTCAGAAGCTTAAGATGCTGTCAGAAAAGGAGCTTTCGATGGCTGACATTAGAATCTAGATCACGCTAGAGGTTCTATGATCACAGAGTTGCCAAATTCCCAGAGGTTTGCAATATGGTTTAATTTCTCAGCATTAGAAATCAGACTTGCAGGATATCCTAGTTGATTTTTCCATTAATTAAAATGTGCAACAACCGAAACGGGAAGATACTGTTCTTGTGCAGCAGGCTGTGAATTCAGAAGTCACTTCGGCATGCCCTTCCCACGCAACATAGCACGTAGAGTTTAGATCGTTTATCGTGCATTTGTGATGTGGCGAATTTCAGAAGAGAAATTTGCCCAGTCCATTTAGTTTAGTTGGCATCCTTTTGTACGAAGCAAACTTTATGCTCTGAATCTCAGTTTATCAGATCACAGATATGGTGAAAGTTCATAGTTTGTAAAGAGTTTATGACAATGCTGTGCCTTTCAAATTAGTGAAGACCCAACCATCATCCTCGGTTCAGCAAGTATGGATGATTCAATGTACAAAAACAAACATAACCTAATCACCCTTAACTTATATATGAACATGCAAGAACAACAAATTATGAGATTTTTTAATTAAAAAAAGGTGCAGTTTTGGTTCTTTTTGTTTAACATGCGAGCAAATTTGGTCCCTTTTGTTTTAATAGTGGCAAATTTACTCCTTTTTTTTGTTTGATAAAAGTAGTAATGTACCATTTTTATTTTAAAAGTAGTAGGAGTGCCATAATTTATTTGACAAACATGGTAGAAGTATTATTTTTCTGTGATAAACACTAGTGCAGGAACTGACTATTAATGACAGTATTTTGTAATCAGAGAAGGTATAATGCTGACGTTGTTTGACTTCACCATCTAATAAAATCACACATGACAATTATTACATGTATGTATAATTTAAATTTATGAAAGTTTGTACTCCACTTCTTTTGTTTCATTTCAAATTGTATATCTAATTATTTATTTAATCAAAATTAATTATTTTAATTGTAAGATTTATTAATACATTGATCAAAATATTACATACGATTTTTTTTGGATTTATTTGTGTCAAATTCATTATTTCTAATTGTGTGCAAACAAAAATATTAATACTTAATTTTTTTATTGGGACTAGGGAGTAGTAATGGTGTGTTCGATTGGAATTTTAAGTAATTTGATTATAAATTAACCACTATTTTAATGTTTGGTAAACGGATAAAGTAGTGATCAAAATGCTTATTTAAGAAGGATAAACTATTTTTTCAGAAGAAATATAAGCTAATCTTCTCCCTTCAAAAGAGACAGTAAACAACCACTGTCTTCAAACAAACCCTTAGTTAGGACAGGCAAACGGTATACATAATACATGCGGGTAATAACGTTCCTCTTTAACCAACTCCACTCGTAGTGCTGAGTCCGAAAGAGGTTTTTGCAAAATAGACAAAGAAATGGATTCGGTTCTTCCAATTACGCTAGCAGTATCGCTGATCGCCGGAGCTTTAATCGCATTTGTAATCGTCGGAAACTATTTCAGCAAACGGAAAGTCGAAGTCGAATCGATCGCTCAGCCGGAGAAACTCGAACCGACACCGAGCCAGAAGCAGCCGCCAGCGAAGAATACGAAGAAATTTCCGGCCAGACCTCCAGCCGCTGATAAGGTAGGGTTTCGGCACCTCTTTTTGTCACTCCACAAATTTCCGATTATTCTTCTAATGATCGATTTGAATTATTAATAATCAGTTCTAGTAAATATTGAATTTCTGTATGTAGTTCGTGCTGCATTGTTTCCGAGCTTGATTAGTAGAATGATTGTAAAATTTAGGATGCGAACAAGCGGCATCATCCGCTGGATTTGAACACGCTCAAAGGCCACAGCGATGCGGTTACTGGCGTGTGTTTCTCAGCAGATGCGAGTACTCTGGCGACTGGTAATCTAAGCGCTTTGTTTCTCGAAGGTTTTCATGTGTTTATTGCTGTATATCACAGTTTAGGAGTTCACTTATATTATTTGTTCTTTTTGTTCAGCTTGTGGGGATGGAGTTCTCAGGGTGTTTAAGCTGGATGATGCTTCCAATAAAAGCTTTAAGTAAGAGTGTTTCTAGACGTTTATCGAATCTCATATGCGTTTGGTTCAGTTTTGACGGGTGTATTTTTTTAGGTTTTTTAGAATTAACTTGCCTCCTGGAGGTCATCCGACTGCGCTTGCCTTTGGCGACGATGCTACTTCCATAGTAGTCGCGACTCACACAATGTCGGGTTCTTCTCTTCTCATGTATGGAGAAGAGAAGCCTAAAGAGAGTGGTGGATCTAAGCCCCAAAATAAGCCTCCTCCTGAAATCAAGTGGGAGCACAAGCAAGTTCATGATAAGAGAGCCATTCTGACGCTATTTGGGACCAGGGCTACCTATGGCAGTGCTGATGGAAGCTCTATAATAGTTTCTTGTTCTGAAGGTGGTAGTGCAGTTTTTTTCTTTTGGTTCATATTCAGTCTTTAGTAGATTTTTCCGTTTTATTGTGCCAGCATCTTTGCCAGTGTCACGTCAATTTGGCATAGTTTGAGACTCTTTTAAGTTTGGGAGGTCATCTCCACTATTGCCAATTTACCATATCACGCTATGTAATGGTCTCACTTCTCATGTATGTATTCTCCTATTTAATTTGGCAAACCCCCCTCTCTGCTCTTTAAGGTTTGAACTGTGTACAACTTATTTACGGGCATGGTTTTTATTACTCTCCCTCTGCGAAGTGGAACCACTCATTATTTGTTTCGGCAACTTTTCTCAAGAAAACACAACTTCTCTCCTTTGCAGGCACTGACATTGCTCTTTGGCATGGAAAGACCGGAAAGTACTTGGGCGATGTCGACACTAATCAGCTAAAGAATACTATGGCTTCTATATCACCCAATGGGCGATTTATAGCTGCTGCAGCTTTTACTGCCGATGTAAAGGTAAATTTTCTTAGAAATTGGTGCTCTCACTCTGAGTTTTTTTGTAAATGCTGTATTGAGAAACCATCGAGATGAATTACTGATACTGATTCTTATATTACTCGGTTGCTGGACCTTGTGTTGTATGATGGGCCATCTCTTATCATTTTTCTGTCGATTACAAAAGGGTGAGATCATGTCTATGTGAAGTGTGAAATAGGGCTGGCATTTTTATGCTTCAGGATTTTATAACTTGATATATATGGATAGTAGGCTGACCTTTGTTATGATAATAGAAATTGAAGGTAACAAATCGGTGAAAAGATCATGACTTGTCCTGATTCTGTTTATGTTACATCTTCAATTTCACTCTACAGGTTTGGGAGGTTGTATACTCCAAAGATGGATCAGTCAAGGAGGTCTCAAGAGTTATGCAGCTGAAGGGGCATAAGGTATTTCATTTATTTATTTCTTCCTAGCCAATGCTCAAAGCTGGTTTCTTCCTTTTCTTACTTCCACATGTCCCCTTGGGAGTTTTCTTCAGAGTACTCTTTTCTTTATGAGCTGGCTTAAGGGAAATTTTCATTTCAGATCTTTGTGCTTTTGGGGTAGGGGTAGAGGGGTAGATCATATCCTAATTTTCTTTAGCTAGGCTCATAGCTTAAAGATCCATCTTTTTTTATGGTTACGTGGAAGAAGGATTTATGGGTAATGAATGGGACGATAAAAATTTGGGAGGTGAAAGAATTTTACGGTTTATGTATGGAACTGACCAAGTATTTCATCTAACATATATATAGAACCAGAATCAACA
Organism: Rubia tinctorum; assembly: GCA_032355605.1. NCBI lineage: Eukaryota > Viridiplantae > Streptophyta > Magnoliopsida > Gentianales > Rubiaceae > Rubia > Rubia tinctorum. The sequence goes on from JAULKM010000008.1 coordinate 17,441,240, forward strand.
GTTATATGTCTATTTATGAGTTTCTTTTCGAGATACATTTATTGTCAACTTATGCATTTGCACCTCTGATGTATGGTATGAGTGAAACTTGCCAAGCATATATTGATACAAACTTGTGTATCATACCTAATTTTCTTTTGCTAGGCTCATAGCTTAAAGATCCATCATTTTTTATGGTTACGAGGAAGAAGGATTTATGGGTAATGAATGGGACAATAAAATTTTGGGAGGTGAAAGAATTTTACGGTTTATGTATGGAACTGACCAAGCATTTCATTCTAACATACATAGAACCAGAATCAACAGTTATATGTCTATTCACGAGTTTCTTTTCGAGTTACATATATTGTCAACTTATGCATTTGCGCCTCTGATATATGGTATGAGTGGAACTTGCCAAGTATATATTGATACAAACTTGTGTATCATACCGAATGCCGTATCAAAAAATTTAAAGGAGGATCTTGCTATTGGTGTACTGTGTTTTTCTTTTGTCAGCAATTGAGGATCTTTACTCCCAGGTTTGCAGTAGCATGGCATTCTCTTCCTGGTGCTTAACTTTCCTCGTTTGTATACAGAGTGCAGTGACTTGGCTGTGCTTTGCCCCCAATTCAGAACAAATCATTACAGCATCTAAAGATGGTTCAATTAGAGTCTGGAACATCAATGGTAAGCTAAGCTCTGGTAAATTTGAATAAATCTTTTGTATGATTGTGCAATATATAAATGACTTCCAAACTGTGGCCTTTTACTGTCACAAGAGTTTGTTGAACTGATGATTCATAAGAAGATGGTTAAAGCATTATTATTTCCTCATGAGTTTGTTTTGTTAATATTCTGCTGGCTATCCATTTTATTAGGGTACTTATCTTTGGTGTCTGTTCAGAGCAATAAGTAGTGCTTATTGACACTCTGTTTGCTTTTTGAAGTTCGCTATCATATGGATGAGGACCCAAAAACTTTGAAGGTGTTTCCCATTCCGCTTCATAATGCAAATGACACAACTTTGCACTATGACCGTCTGTCTCTTTCTCCTGATGCAAAGGTATTAGCAGCGGCTCATGACTCAACATTGCAATGGCTATCTGTAGAGTCTGGGCAAGTTCTAGACACGGCTGAGAGAGCCCATGATGGTATTAATCACTGCCGCACTTAATACATTTTAATTTCTACTTCTCATGTCTATATTTATAATTTTTTTATTGCTGCAAACATTAAATATGTTCTGCTCTGCTATTATGTAGGTGATATTACAGACATGGCATGGTCGCCTACCCCAGTCCTAATGGGTAAGTGTCTACTTTGTTAGAAGCTGTGACTTGGGTCTCATCTTCCTTCATTACTTTCGCGGATTATGCTTGCTGCCTTATTGTTAGTTCATTACCTGGAAGACTAGCAGAGCATGGATATTCTGCTTTTGCCCATACATTTCGCTGGAATGTTGTACCTTAAATTTCCTCATGTCCGGTTTGTAACAGGAGATAAGAGAGGATTTATTTTAGCTACTTCCAGCACCGACAAAAAGGTGAAGCTGTGGGTAGCTCCACCTCTTTCATCTTGAGAATGAGATGATGGAGTAGGGGGTTCTCCCTGGAGGTATCTCGCCCGGACACCAGTACTTCTTCAGACAGCGATTCACGACAGTTTATGCTGGCCAACATTCTTACAGATGAAGTATGACCTACAAGTTCTGCTTTGAACATAAGGAGGAATGAGGAAAAGAAAGGTGTGATGTTGAAGGCGGGATTTTTCCGTTTTAAACAGTAGTTTTGTTGTAATAGATTTTGAAATTTTCATAGCTCTTGAGTTTGAGCTCGAATGAAGATTTTTTGTTAGGGAGTACTTTGTAACCTTTACGGCATAGTTTATTTATTCTCTCTTCAGATACTCTCCTTCCTTCCGGCAATGCGTGATCATGCTATGAATTGTCAATTAATTATTTAAACTGAAAAGAGAAGAAATTGTTTTCTTAATCAGAGATGAGGCTGATATGTTTCGGAGTATAAACTTCAAGAGAAGAATCACAATCTACAAATGAGAGTTGTCTGATAAATATTTAAAGAAAAAAAAAAGAACAATACATGATTGAAATTTCGCAAAAGATTGCCGGGGTATGAATTTTGAAGTGTGCGAAACCTAATTAAGATAGTGGAGTAAAATGAAGGGTTCTTTTTGCATATGTAATAATTACAGATGGTGGAGTTTCGGGTAACAAGAAAAGTGAAACGCCCACCGTGGGGCTCGAACCCACGACCACAAGGTTAAGAGCCTTGCGCTCTACCAACTGAGCTAGACGGGCTTCTTATTAATTGTCATACATTTATGTTATATTTCATTAAATGGTAATAAGATTTTGGTGAATTGAAGTACACCTGAAGATCTAATATTTTCATTTCAAATAACCTTTTCTGAGGATATGCGAGATGGATTGCGTAAGAAGTGAAAAACAAGAATCATACCTTAATTTCCTCAATAGTTCAGGCCAATCAGCTAGTAAGATGAGTTTTGACAAGTTTTGCAGAGATAACTGCATAACATTACAATGCATTTACTGTTTCCATAAATGCATTTACTTTTGGGATATGTTCAGAGGATTGTCATTCGAGCCCGGACTTGAGCCTTTTGAGTTTTCAGTAATGCGCGAGATTTGCATATTTCTCAAACTTAAATATTTTCCCCACTTCTATGAGTCCGTCTCCTGCGAAACCGTCTCATAGAAAGACCAAAGACTAATTAGAGATTGTGGAATTATAATATAGGAGAAGATTACATTTTAAGGGGCCAAGTATATTTATTATTTTTTTGAGGTCCACTTTAAGAGAATCTTTGAAGTTCAAGGGCTGAATTGATAATAAGCCATAACATTCTCCTTCCCATCGACACTCTCTCCCTTCGCCGGAACCCTACCCCCAATTCTGATGTACGCTTCGCTCCTGTAACCCTCGTCGGCGACGTTGCGCAGGCAGTGCAGAGGACAATGAAGTCGAAGAAGAAGGCTGTTTCGATCCCCAACTCCAGCAACATCGAATTCTCGCAGCGCCGACGGAGGACTCAAAGAACGCAACTCATAAAACATAAAATTCAGAGAAGAACGATGAACGGACACACCAAATCTTGCAGCATCGGAGCTGTAGATGGACGAAGACGCTAATGGGTGGAAGAAGACCCTGAACAATGGACGACGAGTGCTGGTGGGTGAGGATGGTTGCAAACGGCGAGTCGAGGAAGAGAATGCTTTAAACGGCGTTGTTCAGCCTTATGGGCTGAAACTGGATGAGCCATTTTATCCAGCCCAATAACTAACTAATATCAGTCCAATTCTTATAATAAAAATATACTAAATAAAAATATTTAAACATTAAATAGAAATACTAAAAATATTTAAACATCATTATTAAAAATAGTTTTTTTTCAAAATATATTAAAAAATAGCTTTTTTTCAAAATATATTAAAATAGTTGAGCATCAATATAAAAATCTAAAAGATCAATTCACACGTTGAAATATCAAGAATGCATCAAATAAAAATCTAATATTTATAAATAAGAAATATCAATGTCAATTTTTAAAATGACATGCACAAAAGCTAACACATCAATAAAAAAATAAAATATCTCCAACTAGTGTTGAAAATATAGATTCCACTTTTGTAGCATTTGAAAAAACTATTGTAACTTTCCACTTCTATCCACTGATGTTATTATTATTTTTACATGATATTTACAAATGTAAAATGATACGCATCACTTTATGTATATTACATATGAAAATGACATAAAACATCATACACTGACAACTCAAAATCGAAGAAATTCAATGAATCATTACTAACACAACAAATACATATAAAATTAGAATATAAAAATGTCAATCGCCCAAATTATCAAACCTAAACATCATTGTGTACAAAAATGTTTAAATGCCCTAAAAACCACTAACATAAAAAGTGAAAAAAATCCAAATCAACTTAAAACATCAACACCAATCTAGTGTCTCGAATCTAAAAAAATAAACCAATATTTATAAATTATCATTCTCACGCAATACATCCCAAACAATCAAATTCTATTTCCCCCCTGACTTGTTTTCCTTCGTTGCTTGCTTATTCACAAACTTGCCTTCTCTCCTACTGGTTTCGAAGATAATGGCTCTTCTACTCCATCAACGCAATGATCGAAGGTCAATTTTCGCTCATCTGTTTAAGGGAACACCTTCGGGAGCATGATTCATCATAGCATTTTTTAAATATCTCATTTGTAACATATATGGTATTCCTGTGAAATAAATATAAAACATCACATACGGTAATTAAAACATCAATGTCTAAAATTAAAACATCATAATAGCACACATAACATCACTGACAACTACATTGAGAAACATCAAATACACTATTTAAAACATAAATATCAAAATATAAAAACATCAACAGTACACACTAAAATATCAAAAGAACAAAACTGAACATTAGTTGCATAGTTAAATATGAAAACACCACAAGTATCAAACATAGAAATTATAACATTATACCAACACATATAAAAAGAACTTAGAGCTTAAACTTGAAAGATCAAAGATAAAACCTAAGACATAACAACAGTATCTAAAACATCATATCTAAAAAAAGAAAACTTAAAGTTCCTACTTCATTCTCGATTGCAGAAACAGTGGGCAAGTGTTCTTAAACATTTAAGAAACAACAACATAAAAAATAGCACAAATAGTAATAAAACTTTAATATATCACACACAATCAAAACAACAAAACTGAACATCAATTTCACACTTAAAACACTACAAGTATCAAATATTGAAATTAAAATATCACACCAACACAGATAACAGTACTTAAAACCTAAACATCAAACATCAAACATAAAACCAGAAACATCAACAACGGTATCTAAAACATCACGTCTGAAAAATAACAAAATTTACAGATCATTCTTCCTTATCGATTGCAGCAACAGTGGACAAGAGTTCTTCGACATATAAGAAATGGCAACAAAACAAAAATTAGCACAAATCGTAACAAACCCTAAAATGTCACACACAATCAAAACTGAATATCAATTGCAGACTTAACCATGAAAACACCACAAGCATCAAACGATGGAATTAAAACATTACACCAACACTAGTAACAATATTTAAAACCAAAAACATCAAACAGAAAATGAGAAACATCAATAACACTATCTAAAACATCACTACTGAAAAATTAAGAAAACTTACAAATTCTCTTTCATTCTCTATTGCAGCAGCAGTGAGGCTAGTCTTCTTAAACATCTAAGAAATAACAGCAACAATACAAATACTAACAAAAATTCGTAAGAACAACTCACAAAACACAAAAAATAGAGAAACGTCCAAATATTATTCAGTATAATCTACACAAACCTTAGAATATCACATTAACCAAAGAAAGTAAACAAAAATAGGGAAAACAACAAAATATGCATAAAAAATACAGAGTAAACATTACCAGCGAAGATAAACACAAAATAAAGGTCGTGTGTGGCGTCGAAGGTAGGGTTGATGACACTAGTGGAAAGAGGGTGATTAAAGGCCGCAATTAAAGGCGGTTCCTGAGGAATCGCCTTTAGTTAGGACCCAAAAGAGGTTCCAAAGTGGGAACTCCCTCTCAAGTCACGCCTTTCATTTTAAAGGCGGTTTTGGATCGTTTAAAATATGTTCCTCCTATAATATTAATTGATTAAAGGTGGTTTTATTGTAAAACCACCTTTAATGGGCTACCTTTGTTGGCCTAATATATATTAAACTATTAGGGTTTTGTTCCTTTGTTAATTTGAGAAGACCTCAGCGGTGCCCCTTTCATTCCTCCTTAATTTTCATATCCAAAACCCCAGTCCCTTCTCCATTTTCCGATCGAAAATCCTGTGGTGCCCATAGCCTTCTCCCTCTTCCCTCCTTCTTCCCTCCTCTCTCCTCCCAAGCTCCGATCGGTGCCTCCACTCGAGCCCCTTCTTCATTTCTACCACTGTTGAGTCTTTCTCTACCGTTGAACCCACCGATGAGTTCACCGTTGAGACCGCTGCTGAGCTCGCTGCTGAGCCCGCTGCTGAGCCCGTCATTGAGCCGGTTGTTGAGCTCTTTTGTTGGCGTACATACAAGGTTAGGGTTTCAAGTATGAGACCACTCGAGTCCACCATTTGTAATCGAGGCTAGGGTTTGAGATTTTCTTTTTCACTGAAAATTATGGCTGATTAGATCTATAAATGATGATTTGAGTGTGATCTTGGCTTCAATGCTGACAGAAACCTCTATTTTCTGCCTTTTTTTATAACCTAAGAAATAGGTTCCGAATTCGGAACCTATTTTGAACCTCAATAGACTGCGGTTTTGGAACCGTCTTTGATCATTTTTTATCAAAGGTAGAGCCAAAGAAGACACTTAAAATGTGCCTTCTCTAGTACGTTAAAACCTCTTTTAATCAAGTTTATTCCACTAGTGTGACTCCAATGTTGCGGGGCTCTGTGCATCATTGAGAGTGGCGTTATGCTCCTGGGGAGGGGTATCTACGCTGCTAAGAGATGCAGCGATTGGGCGTCAGATGATCCCTCTATAGTGGTGGAGATTAGTGTTGAGGAAGGGGAGATCGAGTTTGGATGTGGCGGAGGTGGGTGTTAAGTGGTGGAAATATCTATTGATCGGGTTTGAGGTTCTGGAGATCAGGTTTGGAGGTATGATATGTGTTATATTTTGTTCATATTTTGTGGGATTGTTGTGATTTTATTGGGATATAATTTGCAGTTTAGGTGTTTTTGGTGCAAGAATTCATGGAATGTGAAGAATTTTAGAGAGAATTATACATTGTACTCATTTTTCCTTAACTAACGATTTTTTCCCACTGGGTTTTCTAGGTTAAGGTTTTTGATGAGACGATGTGCTCCAATGAAAATTGTTCTTATTTTATAAGATAAATTTCCAGAGATGAAGGAAATGATACCAAAGAAGAATTGCTGAAGTTATGAGATAGAAAGTAAATTATTGAAGATATCTCATCAATGACACATCTCATCAATAATGAGGATTAAAATCTATAGGGCTGCAAACTATAGTCTAACATGAATAAGATTATAAGGAAATTGTCATCTATAATCTAACCTACAAGAAAAACTAATTCTATCATAAAACTAATTCTATAAGGTAACTACCATTTATAAGTTTTCCTACAAGGATAGAATTTCTATTTCCTTATCACCCATGCTAGAGGATGTAGGAGCTGCTCGAGAAGTGATGTCGGTGAACCACACATATCTCCCTTTGGTGTGGTGCTACTCAATGCACTATAAATTAAGACTTGTAGAGCTCCACACTTGCGTTGCAAATGAGCAGTTACAAAATAGATAAGTGAACTCTTCTATGAAAAGCGATCAGTGCTAGGTATAACCATCAAACAACTTTTAAGATTTTCAGTTGTTGGTAATGAGTCTATAGAGAATCTCCATAAAGTTTAAGGGTATTTTTGTTAATTTAGTTGTTATTTACTGTTTTACTTTATTTTGAATTAGCCATAGTTTTAGTTAAGTAATTTGCTCAGATACACAAGCATTGGATTAATCGTGTAGTTGGTGACAGTCTAGTGGCAAGATTTTAGGAATACTTAGTTGCTAAGAAGTAGGAGTTGTGGCAAGAATTTAGTAATTATTGTTATAGTCTTGTATTTAAATATGTACTCTGCCATAAGATTAAGTTAAGAAAAAGGAGCATTAAAATGTAGTTTTCATTTTAAAGATGTAATTCCATACTTATGCATTTTGTGTGTTTTTGTTTTATTCAATTTTGTAGTGTTTGTGAGTTTTATGTGTGTATCAAAATTATGCAGCAAACATATTTTTTCTTAAGGGTCATATTCCAACAACTTTCGCACATTAAGGACATGGGTCAGAATATACTTTGGCTTTGTGATCAGCCGCCATGCTTGGTTACTCAACATGGAAATATTAAATGTTTTCAAATATCGAAATCCCACATTCAACAAATCTTCTTTTTTTGTCACAAAGCCTCTCCCTGAAGGACCAAATTGATGAAAATTTCTTTTGGACAAGGTTGGTACCTATTTTGATAAATGGTCCTTGCATCAGTTGGATGTCAAAAATCCTTTTTGAAATAGGGTTCTTGATTTTGTGATCTATTTGAAGCAGCCTTTTGTTACAAATATCTCATATGGCAAGATCGCATTTTTCATATGCACTGGGATATTTATAGCTTAAATCAAGCTCCTTATGCTTGGTTTCAGCGTTCCAGCTCTTTCCTCATTAGCTCTGGCTTCATGCAGTTCATCTGACACATCTTTGTTCGTATTTTGGAAAGGTCCCTTTTTATTTATCTCTTGGTATATGTTGATGATATTATTATCAAATGATATTATGGTGCTCTCATTTAAAAGTTCATTGATTGAGTGAATCTTGAGCTCCATAATACTGATCTCAACACCTTACATTTTTTCTTGGTTTTGGAGGTTGTTCTTACTTCTGACGGCTTATTCTTTGGCCAAGATAGATATGCCAATGGAATTCTTTTCCCTATTGGTATGATAGATGCAATGCATTTTCCCACTCCTTTTGTGGTGTACTCTTAATTTCTTAGCTCTACCATCAAACTATTTGGTAATCCTACGATTTACCTCTCTTTGGTTGACAATCTTCAGTACTTGTCGATCACACGTCCCAATTTGTCTAATGTCGTTAATATTGTCAGTTGGTTTATAAATGCTCATACTGATGGCCATTTCCAGGTTGTTACTCATATTTTGCACTATGTTCGTGAAACTCTCCATTATGGTGTCTCATTTTGTGCAAATATGTCCGTCCATGTAGTTCTTAGTTATTATGATTTTGATTGGGATTGTTGTTTTGAGACTCATAGGTTGACATAAGGTTACACCATATTTCTTGGTATTAATCCACTTTCGTTAAGTGCAAAGAAACATTCTATGGTGTCTCTTTCTAGCTCAAAATCAGAATATCATGCTACGACAAATACTGCAACGGAACTTGCTTAGATGAATATTTTTCAAGATTTCCGTGTGTCGTCCTCTACATCTCTCGTGTTGGTGTGATAGTAACACTATTCTCTTTCTTGCTCATAATCTAGTTTTGCATACGAGAGCCAAACATATTGATATTGATTACCATTTTGTTCGTGAGATGGAGGCTTCCGACGAGTTCAAGGTGTATCATGTATCTTATGACTTTCCTCTTGTGGACATCTTTACAAAGGGGCTATCTTGTCCTCAGTTCTACTTTCTATGTTCCAAGCACTTCGTGGCTTCGTTTGGGGGGGGGGGGTAATAGATTAGAAACATGATAAGGAAACTAATTTCATCTTGTGATAGCCTTTGTACTCACTATAAATACCAATATGCACAACCCTAATCAATGTGAACTTTTATTATATCATTATCGATCACTGAAAGGAGACCAAAGTATTTTCCATATGTTTCCACCTCTGGTATTTCAATAATGGAAAAAAATACCTAGATAAATATCCGTTGGGGGTATTCAGGCTGATTAAGATGTCTGATTTATCATAGTTAACTTGTTACTCAGAGATATCTACGTACAATGCAAGCGCCTATTGAATGTTAGTGTCTTTGACCTCCGTTGCTTATCCAAAAATTAAAATATCATCTGCAAAGAAAATATGAAATATTTAGGGTCCATAGTTGGATGCTCAAACACCTTGTAGTCTTCCCACACTCATAAAATTTGTTTGTAATATTGAGAAGACTTGAGAGCAAATGATAAAAATATATATAGCGATAATTGGTCACCCTGATGAATGCCTCTCTAGGTAACAATGCCCACACTATATATCGCTCAGAATAAAAGGGAAAGAGAAGGAAGAACTAGAAGAGCTAAATAAAACTAAATTTTTGCAAGAAACCCCATGCTTGACAACACTTTTGTCACAAACAATCATTGATCCCATCAAAAGCCTTGATCATTGCTAAGAATCTGATCAGATTGATGAAGGAAAAAGCTAAAACTTAATATATAAGATCATATGCCACATCTACATAGTACCAATTAGTTTTGCAATAGAAACTCGTGATTCTTATATGTTATCAGAGCTCAAGGTTGTTTGGTTTGCCTAGTGGAGGTATATTTCTACTATTTGGCCTGTGATCTCCTTTTGTTCCACGTTTATGCGATGAATAATACCATTGCACTAAAGGTATGTATTAAAATTATTATATTGGTTAATACATATAAGATCATAAGTCACCTATACATAATACAATTATACTCATATTCAATTTAATACTCATGTAACCCTTTGAGCTTGTGTTTTCCCCCTTCATTGTATGATGCAACTCACGTGCCACTAGTACATATTCGATATTACTCTCTAGGGTATGAAAGCTGACTGAGATACAAAAATAATTTCAAGAATAATCCGTTGTAACCTGTTTTACACCCTTTTAGATATTGGTTTGTACACCATATTACAAAGGTTAATCGATGTGAGTTGGGTGATCTAATCAGGTCGAGCATCTTTTGCCAAGAACACAACATGTGTATAGTTCACTAGTGGTCAAGTCTGCATTGTTTAAAAAATTCAATATGGATGAAATAAGATCACCCCAAATTATATGCCAAGGTTTCTGGTTGACATAAGGGACTCATATCATCATAGTCTGGTAAGTTTTTAGCAAGTACAATTGTTTCACTGGATTTGAGTGATTATTGTTGTTCAGTCTGACCTAACCCGATCCAACCAATTATTCAACCCGATCCAAACCAACTAGTCGATCCAATCCGACCCAAACAACTAGTCAATCTGGCCCAGCCCAAACGAAACAACTAGTCTACCTGACCCGACTCGTCAAGCACCAAGTCATAACTGGATTCAAACAAAAACAACATTCAACTTTGAGTTCAAAGCCAAAAACCCATTTTTTCATCCCTAGTCCCCTACGGAATAATATCGTAGTAATGTAAAAAAACTACATCTTCACATGAAACAAAATCAAATACCATATTGTGTAAAAACCCACATTTTTTATTCTCTAACACTCTTGCCTTGTGAATATCCCAACTCTCCGGTTGAATGTGTGTGTAAGTTAGCCATTGTCGATCACCTTTTTTATCCGTGAATTGTGTTCCCGCCAAATTTTGTATAACATATTCATGGCCCTTTTTTCAAGTCATCCATGTCAGAGGCGTCAATTTCGAAGAGTCTCTAATGTGATATGAATGAAATAAAGAATGAAATTATGATTGATTCACTGATGTCTAACATAAACATAGGTCAACATATACTTGGAAAAATAGTGAAGAATACCATACTCGAACGAATATTTGTTCGGTTTTTACCTTGCACTCTAACCATAACGTCTCTTTGTATTGTTTAGGCACGTCATGCCAATTATCATAGTGGATGTCTACCCTTGTCCTACCAATCTTCCCTACCCAACTAGACTACTTGGCACGTTCTTCTGACAAGCAACGACCCATTTTATTGAAAACCAACGTCGTGAATTATTTCCTAGCCATTCTCCTTTCTAGAGTTCTACAATGTACCTTGGAAATTGTAACCACATCCGACCCCTCCCCATCCTCATCTTCATCAATTGTTGTCTCGGTATTCCCACCTTGTGATGACAAATTTTCATCACTATATATTTTTTTGGACATTCCTTAACCTAGTAGCAGTATTACATCAAATTTCCTCACTAGGTTACAATAAAACAAATAAAATAAGCATTTGTTAAATTCAAAGGTTGATATTATAGTGCAAAACATAATTTCATGAATGAAAACATGAAACCAAATAAAAAATGTTGTCTACTATATTTATTAATGATCGTAGGTGGAAAAGAAACACCCACCAATCTCTTATGGATGTATGAATGTAGTGCCAAGCTAGCAAGCTCCAATGGATGAAAACTTTAACCAAGGTTGTCTATCCCCTCGATCCATGACAATTTTCGTGAATGTGCTTGCACTCCATTCAGCTCCTAGGGTTTGATGTGTTCAGAATTTAAGGATGGGGTGGGTGGATGATTTGAGGGTTTTGAATGAAAATAAAGGGCTTGGTTTGAGGTTTGGAAGGGAAAATGGGGGGAAATCGTACCCTAAATTTCCATTTAATGGGTGCTCCTTTTTTGCTTTTAATTCTCGATAGGGTTGAACCCATTTGACTATAGTTCTGAACTCGGAAATGTGTCTGACAGTAATTAAAGAACACATGAACAAGTTCCTCAATCATAAATGTACGTTGTCATGAATTCAAAAGAGCTAAGATAGTTCCAGACTCGGAACAGTCTTCAGTATATAAAAAATGGGCAAAGGGATAAAAAAAATCCCCAATTCAAACCCAACACAAGAACCCTAGACACCCCAATACAAACGAAATCAAAAAGCAAGGCTAACAACTTCCATCAACAATCATGACTTATATCCGTTGTGGTAAGGAAACGAGCAACGTGGGGAATGTTTCTTTGAGGAGCCACAGCCTTGTCACTGAGATTGGGGCAACTCCGAAGTTTTTCAGCGAGGAAGACGAAGCTAGGTATGAGAAATTTATTAAAATTTATAATTTTACAAATCCTAAGATCCTACCTAGTGAATGTTGTGAGGATTTATCGTTAGGCTATTTGCTTCGGTATTTTCGTAACCAACATTTGGACAAGCTATTAACCTTAGAGGATAGGGTGCATCACGATGAGGTGGTGCAATTTTAAGCTAATCTAGAAAATAATTTCAATAACAATGATGCAACCCGGGTTAATAGAGTCAATGCGACGGTCAAAAAATACACCATCAACGTTGTTTTAGGTTGCCCCTATGATAACCCCACATCTCTACGCCCTGATGACCCTGAGGGTCCCTTAAAGGTCTTTCATCAATAGAGTTGGCATGCTGTTACCGAGGTAATCCCAGTATGCCATGTAGTCATGGCTAAGAAGTACTTTAAGCAGGATGAGCCTAGGGTGGGTCAGGCCGATAGTTATGATGTGGGGAAGTTGAGTGTAGAGCAGTGCATAATTTATGAGTGGATTTGCATTAATGTCTTGCCATCGGGGGAGGGGGGGGGGTCACGCTTGTGAGCTAACTATAGGAAACATCATGTTATTTTACTACATCATGGAGGAAACCCCCATAAACCCGGGATACACTATAGTTTGCTACATGCTAAAGGCGGCGGTGGAGAAGCAAAAATATTTGCCATACGGAGGGTTGATAACTGCATTGATGAGGCAGTTTGGTGTTGTCCCCATAAACCGTCCATTGCGTCTGGACTATTATGATGAGTCATGGTTCCAACGCAAGTAGCTAGATTTGAGTGATAACGACAAATGGAGGTTGAAGATGGTTCCCGGCATGAAGACCAAAGCTTCGAAGAGACCTAGAAAAATTTCACTTGAGAGGCCTGAGTCATCCACTTCACGTAAGTGATTTTATTTGAATATTTTATTATAATTTCTTTAATTTATTTGTAACAATTTCATCACTTCAATTTTTTATATCGTAGGTGGGGACCGCAGATGGAAGAGTGTCGTGATCCATTACCCAAATTGCATCCGTAAAGATGTAAGAAAAGCAAATAAGGAGATTTAAGCAGTTGAAGCCCGTCATGCAAAATTCATAAAATCCATCGCCCTACAATTGGAGCTCGGGGGTGACGACAAGATGCCCAACTTTGACCCAGAGTTCCCTGATGGTGAGACTGAGGGTGAAGATGAAGAGCAGCTCGCTGGAGCGGAGAGTGATCTGGAGCTTGCATCTATGTTTCCCGATCATAGCAAGAGCTAGAGTTCATGTTAGGAGTTAATTGAGTAATTGGAGATGATAAAATTATGGATAATTGAATATTTGCATGCTAGGGATGATTTGGATTTGTGGTTTCATGACAATAGTATTATATTATGACTTGATTTCTTGTTTTTATGACAATCGTATTTTTTGGTTTAATATTAATCGTATTCAATATAATTGTCCGCTTCATTATATTTATAGAAAATGAGGAGATTTGTTATATGTGCCGGAAGTGGGATGGAAAACTACCAAAAACTGTCTACTTGGATTTGTTGCCATTAGTTCTGAATGGCTTCCTCAGCCGAAACTCATTGAATTAGGTATTAAAAACATCAAATGTCGTAATCCCCCGATTGAGTTACTCATTCGGAACTGCAATATGGTTAATGTTAAATATGTGTATGCTTGGTTGTAAGTATCCGATAGAGTTCCTCAATCGGAACTCTGAATTCCGGATTCAGATCCGCAGTCCGGACCAAAGCTGGAAAAAAGGCCAACTCTTTTTTTTTACACCCAAGGTCCTCAATCGGAACTCTGAGTTGCGAATTCAGATCCCCAGTCCGCACCAAAGCTGGAAAAAAGGTCAACTCTCTTTTTTTACCCCCAAGTTTCTCAATTGGAATGTTAATTTTGGATCTTCATTAATGACGTCCCCCCAGTTTCGGGCTCGGAACAAATGCGGGGTATAAAAACAAAAAATGGAATTGGGAATTCAGAAATTCCCACTTCGAAACCTAATCATCCGCATCCTTCTTATGATTCCGGAAATCTTCCACCTAGCACATTTCTTGAAAACAACACCAACCTTTCAAACATCTGCAATGGAAACATCAAACCAGGGTGGAAGGGGTGGTGGACGACGCTCCAAATAAACCAAGACCAGTTGAGGGGGAAACACTGACTTTGAAAGGGCAAGGTTCATCTCTGCTAATACTCAATCTAGGTATAATTTTCTTCGTGATGGGGGTAAAATGTTAGATTGTTATATTTTGGATTTGAATGTGTATCATAGTATTGGTTTAGCAGATCCCGTACACCAATTTCAAGACCAACATGTCATTAGGTTATTGTCCTTGAATGAAGCATCTCATTTTGATGAAGTTTATCAATTTTATTCGCATTTGCATGAGGTTAGTGGGTCGTATAAGACTAGGGTGAATGATTTTTGAGGTTGACTTAATATCGTGGATTATAAACCGCCACTTAAAATGTCCCTACAAAGGTCCTGAATACGTATTCCCTCAAAACATTCAAGGTCCTTTAGATGACATATACCATAGGGATAGTTGGTCTCTCCAAAGTAAACCCCTTTATGTTGATCCACTTACATGTAGTGAACAATACTTTCAGTGCGATCCAAACAACCTAGGGAAACTCAAGACATTTTACCTACCTAACCTCACAATAGACCAAAGGATCATATACGAAATCATCAGTATGTGTATTCTTCCCTTATCCAGCCACCTTACCGAGCCTACCTATGCGACCCTTATGCTCTTTGATTACATTATTGAGGGTAGGAATATTAATCCCGGTGTGGCTATATTCAAGCATATGTTGTATGTCTAGACGTCCAAGAAGGTGCTAAAAAGTATCCCTTATGGGAACTTAATTACGTTGATGTTGAAGGAGGTGAATGGGATGACATTGCATGGAGAGGAGGAACCATGTAAATGGTTTGATAAGGCTTATTTCATGAAGAAGGGGTGGGTGTTAATTGAGCGCAAGTGGGTCGTGAGGCCTCTTGATGTGGGCGAGGCAAACAAAAGGCCGAGAATTGAAGAAGAAGGTTAGTTTGTTACACATACATATTTTCTCAATTTTCATGTTTTAAAAGTGTATGTAACATATTGTCTATTTGGGTAAATTAGAGGTTGATGAAGAGGAGTCCGACTCAAACTTTCTTAAAGGCTTCAAAGCTTGCTATCGTTGGGTCCGAGGTGAAATTTACGGGCTTAGAAAGTGCATTTGGAAGCTCAAGCGAAGTCAAATGGCCTATGAGTGACAATCGGGACTTAAGAGATCCAAATCACTATGAATGTAATATTGTATGACTTACTTTTTGCCATTTCAAGAAGTTGAACTTATTTGTTGAATGTTTTAATATATTTTTGTGTGTGTTGAACTTAGAATGTTTTAATTTTTCAAGATGTTGAATGTTTTAATTTTTCAAGATGTTGAACTTATTTCTTGCCTTTTTTGTGTGTGTTGAACTTAAATGGTTTGGAATTTCTTTCCCATTTCTTGGTCAAATATTTAAGTACGGCAACAAAAATAATAATGTCTAATAGTTTAGATTCCAAATAGCAATGGAAATTAATTTTAAAAAGACAGGAACTAGCCTTTGACCATTACAGCCGAAACAGTTCCTCAACCGGAAGTAGCTCCCAGCTTAATGCAAAAAAACAAAAATCACCAACTAAATGCATCATGAGCACCAAGCAAGCTCGAGCTAGTTTTTCATTTTTTTCAACTGTTTTTTGCATTTCCTTTTCCTCTTGCTTACTGTCCCTCCTGCATCAATCCAAATTCCTTCATCGTGATCGGTACAAGCAAGAAATCCACGCAAACTCAAATCATCTTCAGCTAGCAATATACTTATGTTATCCAGTCATGTCTCAGTGTCTCGACCAAACCAATCATATATTCACGTTCATACTCCTCAATGAAATCTCTCTTGCCTTCCACAACAACCTCTCATCTAGAGTCAACTAGATTCTTGATGTAGAAAATTTATTGCGCTTGTGATGCTAGTATGAAAGGATCTTTCCTCCAAGCAACTCAGCTACGATCAACAAGTGTGAAACCATATTCCTCATTTTTCTGCCAACTGTTCACATCAACCCATTAACATTTAAACACCGGGATACACATGGTCATGTAATAAAGTTTCGAGGTCTCAAGAATGGTTCCAAAATAGCAAGTTTGATGGTACATGGGATTTTCATCAGAAGCGTTCGCAACATGCAAAGCCTCTGACACAAGAGTCACTCCACAGTTCTGTGATAAACTCTTCTCATCCATTGACCTGATAGTAAATCCATTGATTTCATAAGCATCGTAAGATTGAACTGTTCTCGACGGTCTTCGTGTCAACCATTTCACCTTTCTAGGATGACTACCATTCTCCACATGCCTGCGAAGCCATTAAGAAAACGTTGTTGTGTGTTGTTGTAGAACACGTGCTTCGTTCAACTTCGGATGCATAGTCCTAATTTCATCCATGTGGATCTCAATGTATAGGACCACTTCCTCATGGTTGGGAAGAACATAAAGGTGAGCTGCACATAAATCTTCGGCACTAGGGTTCAACGGCTTACCTTGTCTCACTTCATGCCCCTCTAACCACCTTACATGCCTAGATCTCGGAACACCAACATAATATACTTCATTTATATATTCCGTAAAAATTTCAATTACATCTTTTGCAACATAACGTTGTACGATGCTGGTGTCCGGTCTATAACAGTTCTTCACAAAATGTTTTAAGAATTTCATATATCTCTCGAAAGGGTACATCCACCACAAGAATACAGGCTCGCAGAACTTGATCTCTCGTACCAAATGAACAATCAAATGGACCATAATGTCAAAGAATGGCAGATAGAAGTACATCTCCATCTGACACAACACTTCAACTATCATAGCCTGAAGACGGTCAAGCTTCGAAACTGTGATGGTTTTCAAACATATCGACTTGAAAAACAAGCAAAGTTTCATAATGCACAACCTTACATGAGATGGTAAAGCCGACCTAATTGCAATGTCATTCGATTCTTGCATCAAATTGTAACAGTCATGTGATTTTAAACCCGTCAACTTCAACTCATTTAGAGAAACACATGAACTTGTGTTGGATAAGTAGGATGCTGGCACCTGCACACCACTAAGGATCTCACAATACGACTGTTTATGTGCTTCAGACATGGAATAGCAAGCGGGAGGGAGATAACAGTCATCACTATTTCTAACGGGACCCAAGTCTTTCTTTATTCCCATTTTGACCAAGTCAAGTCGAGCCTTCAAACCATCCTTCATTTTTCCAGGGGTATTCAACAATGTCCCAACCAATGAATCACACACGTTCTTCTCGATGTGCATAACATCAAGACAATGTCGAACGTCCAAATGTTTCCAATAAGGGAGTCAAAAAAATACCGAGCACTTTTTCCAACTTCCCTCACAAGCGGTCTTTCGCTTTGCCTTACCGAAATAATTTGGTATGCCCCTCACTTTTTTCAAATACTTCAACACCCGTAAGTGATAATGGGGGCCCTCGATGCTCAACTTCACCATTGAATCACTTCTTCGTCGAGCGCCATGGATGCCCATCCGGAAGAAATCGCATGTGGACCAAATATGCGGCCTTGCACCCATGCTTTAATTGACAAAATTATGTTTCTTTCTCACACACTGGACATGCGTAATTACCTTTAACGGAGTAACCAGAGTCGGGATACATACTATCCATTTTCTCCCACTTCTCAACATCCGACATATGACTGATCACCCTGCCCGTCGGTCGATATATTTTCGCATGCCATCGCAACAACTTAGCATCTTCTTTAGATGCAAACAACCTCTTCAGGCGAGGAATGATATGGAGATACCATAACACTTTTGCAGGTGTTTTTTTCCCATTGTCAATTCCGCTTCCGCACCGACCTCAATTCCACCCCGCTTCAACTTATACCGTGACTTGCCACAAATCAGACAACACTCTAGGTCCTTGTCCTATACACCCCTATACATCATACAATCATTTAAACATGCATGAATTTTTCCAATTCCATACTCATTGGACAAAGAATTCTTTTAGCAGTATAAGATCGGTCGAGAAGAAGGTTACCTTCCGGAAGTAATTCAAGAAACAATTCAAGAGACTCTGTCATCCCTTTCTCTGTCCAACCGTATTTCGCTTTCAAATTCATGATTCGCAAAGTCGCGCTCAAGACCGAATGCATCGAACCAGTATACAATGTTGTCCTATTATCATTGTGCAAAGCTTCTAGTACCTCAGTTTTACATTGAAGTTCTCTAGCAACATCCTCAGCCATTTCCTCAAAACCGACATTAATACAAGAATCATGTATTTCTTTACCAATTACGTCTATCGGCAAATCCGGATCAAGCTCCCTGTGCCACACCCAAGAGGTGTATCTAGTTTGAAACCCTCGCATGATGAGATGTTCACATATCTTCTTCCTATCAAGGTATATATCATTATTACAATCCTTACGGGGGCACTGTGCTCGCACAACGCCATTCTTCGAAGTGTGCTCGAAAGCAACCACAAGAAATGATTCTATCAACGGGAAGTAATCGGGAGATTTTCTCAAGTTCTTACCGATCAATTCAATTCGATCCATGATCGATTGAACCTGGAAAGGAGAGGGTTCACAACAACAAGCATTCACATTAACATTAACACTCATCATCTAAACTCATTCATTATAATTAACCAATAGCAAGAAAAATAATTATAAATCACATTAAATTTTTTTACCCAAATTCACTACGTGTGTGTCCATACAATAAAATAATTAATCATTCTTACCTATTCCATTGACAAAGTTTCAATAAGAAGGCTCTTCCTTCCCACAACCCAATCAGATTTTAATCCAAAATGACAAAAGCCAGCCTTGATTTATATGTCTTTAAAAAGGGTTCCGAATTCTAAACACACTTTGTCAACCCTAGGATCCGATGTAAAATGGTTCCGAGTTCAGAACATTAATCCGATCACCTTCCGGATGAGGAACTCAAATCAGACCCGGCTTCCAAGATTCAATCGTAACAAATGTGGGGTCATTGTTCCTAGTTCCGAACATATAACGATATAAGGACCGCCTTAAATCGAACACCTTCAAAGGCGGTTCATCACAGAACCGCCTTCCATGGATGTCGAAGGAAGGCGGTTCTTTAAAAACCGACTTCTTTCTCGGTCCAACCGCCTTCCATCGGTTCGGTCCGCCGAATGATACGAGTTTCAAGTTCGAAACTACTCAGGAAAGGCAGTTCCTGGAAAGGAATTTAGAACCGACTTTGTGGGCTGCCTTTAATCAAAGGCTCTCCACTAGTGCAAGGACAAGTTGTGAGACTCATATGCGAATTTAAACTCTCATGCGTGTTCTAGACGACTATCAAAGCGACCGAACACATAAAGGAAACAACTTCACAAGTTGTGAGATGAGCCAAATTAAAAATATTAATGCATATTTATGGGATATCCAATATATTAACTTCATGAATACTTAACCCATTTAATCCGGTCTAATAAAATCACGAGATAATTGTCTAAAGAGATAATTGTCCATTTGCTTCCTACATACAATCCGTAGGAGTCAAGTTTATTATTTAAGCTACTAGTTATAGAAAGCGGCCCGTGGTGAAACCACACGAGGCAAATTCCTCATCAAAGATGTAAGCTGCTGTCTAATTACTCATATTTGATCCCATTTTGGCCCTTCATCTGAATAAAATCCAAATCCAAAACCAAAACCAAATGATAATATTAGTGCAGTGATGAAATTTATGTATGGTACTGTAACTCAACTTGTTTATATTATTTATGGTACTGTAAAAGAAACAAGAGGCTTTTTTGAAGACCATATTCTGAATAATTTTACCTTTCTCTTAACATCCATCTGGTACCTATACCCCTGAAAAGAACAAATGCAATATTGTCACATTAACATTCATGTGGCATATATATATAGTATATGTTACAAACACAAAAATTGCAGATAAGAGAAGTAACTGACCTTGTCTGTTCCATAGATGTAATCGCAATAAGTGAAAACTGATGCAAAATTACTCTGACTTTTGCCCCCAACAAAATGATGATAATCATGGTGCACTGCCCCTCCATAAAATGGAATGAACTTTGATGGGCTCCAAGGAAATTCATACCTGCACCAACCAACATAAACCAAATCATACGCAATTCCTCAGTTTCAAGTATTTTCAATAAGCTAGTGTGTCTCATTTTTAGTTATGAGAAAACTGTTGAAACTACATAGCCCTCCCAAACCAACAAACTCGAACCATACATAACTCTACTAATATCTCTGTGCCATTTTACACCACACACTTTGACTTTCGACTGTTCACTTGAAAAATGTTTGATTTTTGATGTATTTCATTAAGGATTATTTTAATTTGTGAAAATTTGTTATTTTAGAAATATATGTTACTATAACGAATCTAATAAAATATTACACAATGGTATTTATACTTAGACATCAATTTAATTTTATGGTCAAAAATAAATTATTAAATTGCAGTTTGAAAAAAAGATATTATTTGTGGTTCCTACCAAATTGACTCATATTAAAGTGATGAACCATTACTCGTATTCAGAAAAAATTACCCTTCCATTATCTGATGTGATGTGGACTTGAATTTCACAACCAACCAAAATATTTGTCTTTCTCAACCATTAATTTTGTCTTTTATCCTTCTCCCTAAAATTCCATCACACTATTCCTCTTACAAAAACTAGGGTAGCCAAAATAGTGAGGTGAAATATAGAAAATTTCTTAGTGTATATCTCCCCAAAAATATAAATCGATATAGTAAAATACACGGAAACGGATATAGGAGGAACCATAATACGCACCCGCTGTGTGTTTCAATGGCTTCAAGTTGCCTGACAATGAACCAGAGCCAGAAGGTGAGCATGTGGCATGGAACCATGAGAGGGCCAAGAAAAGATGCAAAACCCAGGATTATGATCTCTGCCCAATGAGCATGGGGAGCGGCAAAACCAATTGGAGCTGTGTATTCATGGTGAACTTTGTGAATATTCTCATAACCCCATTTGGTGTGCAATAGCCTGTGGAGCCAGTAATTTGCATAGTCTTCTATCACAAAGTACACCAATATTTGGCTCACCATTTCTGCCCCCGATGGCAATGGCAAGCTTGATCTGATCCCGACCCACTGTAATGGATGAATTCGTCTTTTTATTCACTACATCATTTCGCTATACTAATTTACTGTTTTAATCATTATTCGGGTCACGTGTTGGTGGTTGACAAACCAACTGCTTAAGCACACGAGTGTTACACCGGTGATTGCTTAAGCAAAATTGCTTAATCAGGTCACGAAACATGTTGTATAACGTCTAATAGATAATAAGTTACTACTAGTCAAAAATTTCTTGTTGGGTTTCTGTTACAATTATATAAGATTTAAAGTAATTGGTTGAAAATACATCATCACCATGTGCATTGTTCACCAGTAATGCACATAGCTTCGGTATGGCTTCCTTTTAGAGATTGCATGGCTGCCTGGCAAAGAAATCAATGCCATTATTTCTTCGGTATCTACCTTCTGATTCTTCTGATCAGACGGACACAAATGTTCTCATATCTTCTCCAATAAATTATCCATACTTGGTAATTTATTTGTGTGATGAACAAGAAAATATTTATTTCTTTCAACGTATTTTGTAAACATTGATTATTCTGAACCTTACACTTTGACTCTATCCGGCTAATTTTTGAAGATAACTATATACTCTATCCGAGTAATTAACTACATATTCTGTCATGAAAAATATGTTTTTAATACTCTCTTATCCAATTCAAAAATCAGCTAGTGAATTCATAATTATAAGGTAGCTAGATTAGGATTTATCTCTTATACTCCCTCCGTCCCACAATAAACTTCCTACTTTCCTTTTTGGGACGTCCCACTATAAACTTCCTAATTCTAAACTTTCTACATTTAGTCATAAATATGTGCGCATAACTATTCCTTTCAATTGATTTATATAGGTCCACCTCCATCACTCATTAAAAAGATGTCACATAGACTTGTATTAAAGTTTGTGTAAAAAGTAATTCGAAAGTGGGACGGAGAGGGAGTATGTATTAAATACAAAATCATGCACTCAGTTTACGGATTTTCACTCCTTCGTAGTATTAGGGTTTTGCATTTCGACCCATCCACCACTTTGCTTGAGGCTCAAACCCATTAGGATTTATTTAGGGTTTATTCGTGGCATTGATGAATATAAAGCCTACCAATTTGTAAATTTTCAGACTTTCAACCTTGTATAAATATTTTATGTACAAGAATAATTATTTTATGTGTAAGAATAAGTGAAGTTACTACATTTTATATCAATTAGTTTTATGTGTAAGAATAAGTGAAGCTACTTCATTTTATATCACCTTATTTTGTCTACGTAGAACAGATATGTCAGTTTTCAACCATATATTGTCACTACAACACAAAAGTCCTATTAGAACGCGACAAAGTATCTCAGTAGATCTCTATTGAGATGATTTCATTCATATGACGCTTCTAAAACGTCTCTTTATCGCGGAGTCCTCATAGATTTTGGGTCGCTATATTAAGCGACTCTATAGATAAGATATATGGTTGTCTTTATGCGATCTATTACATTAGATCGCTTTTTAATGTTTAACTTACATGTGTATTGAGAGGTTTAATTTATAAGCGTCCTAATACACATCTGTTAGGACACTTATGAACGTCGCAACAAATATAATATTGAGTCACTTTGTAATGTCCTAATTATATATAGAGAGATACTTTTAATATGTGTCACATATTAGAATGTTTAATTTTATAAGCATCTTAATATACATTTGTTAGGACGTTTCTTATAAAAATGTTCCTATATAAGTGTCTTAATAGGCCCCTTTTGTTGTAGTGATACCTTTACAAAATAACGAGACACTCTTAATACAAGGGAACTGTACGTACCTGAATGCTAGGGTAAGAAAGGAGTTGCAAAGGGCCAACAGCTAGAACCAAAGTAAGCATGGCCTTTTTGTAGCATTCGATCATGTCAGAAAATGAGGTTCTGAACTTTGGTTGAAGCTTGTATTTCTCTGTGTTTTTGGACCTCAAAAGCTCAATGATCACAAATGGTATGGGAAAAATGGTGTAGAAGATGAGTAAGAACACTGTGTTGTGACAATACAATACGTAGTCTGATTTCTTGGCTGTGTATTTGAACCATGTTGTCTCTGCAAATGTTAAATTCCTCCCGAGAAAAATCTCTGCTTCTTCAAGACTATGGTATGGCAACATTTTTTGTTCCGATCAATCGACGTGAAATCTGTTTATTTCTTTTCTTTTTCGATTGTCTCTCTATATGTATGATGAAAAAGGAAAATAGGAAGAACAAAAGAAAGAAATGCAGGTTTCAAGTTGAAGAGATGAAATAGGAGGGTCTGAAAATGGGCAGGATGGGGTGATGAAATATGGGAGAATAAGGTAGGCAAGATTTTGTTATATGTAGGTTGGGAATGGCCTTGGTGAAATGTAAGGACAGTTAGTGTTATTAATGGTTCATAAATATTAGAACATGCATGTTTATCCAATCACCAATGTACTCATCCCGAAATATAATTAAGAGTAAAGGGCATTCATACCGCTTAGTTCCTTGTTTAGTACACATATACCCCTCACTTTTTCGAAAGTGTAAATATACTCATGTTCCTTGGTTAGTGCACATATACCCCTCAGTTTTTCAAACGTCGGTCTCCAGTTTTAGGGGTATATGTGGACTTTCGAAAAACAGGAAGAGGTATATGTGCACTTTCAACAAACTGGAGGGAGTATATGTGCACTTTTCAAAAACACTGGGGTATATAAGCAAAAAAAAACTCATGGGGATAAATGCATTTATCCCTATAATTAACATCAAAACAAGGATTTGAACCAATAGTATTGAAGAATATAAATAAAATGGACTCTCCTTTCCTAACCGAATCTGACCACTTTTCTTTTTCATTTGTTCCAAACAAATCTGCACACTTTCAATTTAAAGAAAATTTAACATATCAAAAGACATACTTACCCTTAAACAATTAAAATTTTGACTAAAAATCTACCACCCACCCACCATGGGCAATGTCTTACGAGTTAAATAAATTATTAATCTTTATCTCTCTCTTCCATCTCATCCTAAGAAACCACTCCATTTTTTTCCTACAATGGTAGAAACCACTCTCTCTATTATTCATGGACTCCATTTAATTTTCTCTATCATACTCATTAGTTTTACCATTAACATTTATTTTAATTTGTCCACCCAAAATAAACTGAAAGTGAAATTTAATAGAGTAAAATGCTATTCCCGGTTGTTTAGAAAGTGCAAATATAACCCTCAATTTTTCAAAAGTGCTTATATACCACTGGCTGATTTTCAGAAGTGCGCATATTGTGAGCCCCCGACCTTAATAAAGTTTGTACGTATGTAATAACTAGACTTAACCAGAAATTATATTCTCTTATCTACTTTCTTCAACTATTTCAGGCTATAACTTAAAACCCTACGAGAAATTTTAACATAAAATAAAATGAAATGATATAAATAAATAAATAATATTAGGGGTGATAAAATATTGACTTATTTATAAAATTCTTTGAGAAAGGAGAAATGAATAATGGTACACTAAATTAGGAAGAAATTTGGATATACAATTAATTAAAAGAATAATAAGACTATGTCAAAAAATAATAATAATAATTAATTCATTAATTAAATAGCTATATTATTATGATTTTGAAATTAAGCCCCATAATATTAGGATTACAATGGAGATTAAAATATTGATGGAATTTGAAATTTTAATTAAATAGGTATGTAATTGTTTAAATTCGGTAATAAAACCTCGTAAATTTGAAGTTCCAGTTGAAACTATAATATTGACAATTTTTCACCATTTAAAGAAAGAAAAGAGTATTAATAATAAATAAGAAAATATTTATTATATACACATTTTAATTAAACATTAATTAATTTAAAAAAATTAAATCAAATAAATGGCAATGGCTGAAGCCATTTGTTGTTTGGATTGTACCGTATGCCAATATTTAGTAGCCAATTGTTTGTTTTGTTTGAACATTGACCCCAAGGCATGATGAATCACGCCCAAACATCATAATTACCAAACCTAATAATCACAAGACATAATAATTATCCAAGGCAGTAGCTTCTTGAGATGGCAAGAAGCCATTTGTTTTTGA
>JAULKM010000008.1:17491466-17505554 GCA_032355605.1 Rubia tinctorum
TTCTGATTAGTGAATTATTCTGAACTGGGCCAGGCCCCGCAGACGTAGGTGGATTTTACCGAACTGCGTAACCAAGTTATGTGTCTTGCATTTATTTACTTTACATACTTGGTTAGGTTAGACTACGTTGGAACATAGGTTTGATAGTTAAACGCCTAAAACGGTAAAACCAGTTTTTCAATAACCATCCAGTTTCTCTTACATACCAAAGAATCCTAGCTCACAAGCTTTCTCCTTCTCAAATGTCTCAAATTTCTGATAGATGATAGTAACCGAAGAATAATTCCAGTGCCTGAACCTATTGCTCCCATAAGGTCTGCCAACACAGTCAAGCACCGATGCACATTAAGCTTCAATCAAAATTAAGCTTCACCTAAAAGATGCAGACACACGTACCAGTGAGTAGACACGCCAAGTCACCTCAAATGGGTTTACCTATATGAATTGGTATATATACTCATATGAATCAATATGTGGATTTAAACCCGCAGATTTACGCATATGAGTTGATATATACCTATATAGGTCAATATATGGGTTTAAATTCGCGAGTTTACTCATATGAGTTGATATATATACCCACATGGGTCAATTTATATGTTGAAACCCGCGGATTTTGCCTATGTGAGTTGATATATAAACTCATATGGATTCATACATAGATTGAAGCCCGTGTAGCTACCCACTTTCCACCCATGAATTGAATAATTTTCGACCGGCTGATTGAACGGGTTTCAATCGGCCCATTTTAACACGACTAATTTTTTACCCATAATAAAATGGATCGAAATGAATCATACCCATAATTTTTAATTATCCATCTTACCCGACCCATATTTACCACGTCCACTCATTTACCATCACTGAAAATAGCCTCAATTATGTCAATTATAATATTAGTCTAAAACACAATTTTGTTATAATTTAAACCTAAAACCAAGCCTAATTTGTATTTTCCTTAATTTAGAAGAAACCATGCATTGCCTTAATTTGATAATTTCTATGGATTAAATTTCGTTTTAAAATTTATTATCATAATACAAAATAAAACCGTGTTTAAGATTGATTAACTGTTAGATGTAATTATTTTATAAATAATGTAATTAACGTGATGATTTTGTGTTTGCCTTTCCTATAATGAAATTTCCATAACTTTAAAAAACTTGAAAATATATCATAATATTTAAATAATTATAATCTGATACCAAACATAAAGTAACTTATACTTTAAGAGAAGGTTAAAATTTTCCAAAAATAATTTTGTGTATTTGAAGAGTAGTAGGGCTGTCATCTTTAAAGTGGTATTCATCGTTGAAGCATTTGTAAATTACGCGTAGGTAGTTGATTGTAACTTCGGTTATCTTTATAGAGTAGTATAATGGCCATCAAACAGTCTAAATAATAATACTCCCTCCGGTTGGCACACTTTAAAAAAAATAAAGAAAATTGCATAGCGAGAGTAAAAAGTAAATTATGCAAATAAAAAATAATTTAATATTTGTAAAAAAAGCAAGTATTAATATAAAAAAATTATTCAAAAAGGAAAATGTGTCAATATAAAAAATGGGAGGAAGTAATAAGGAATTCCAATTCCAATTCCAATTCCAATTCCAATTACGTGCTTTCTGACGGCATCCCACCATCTAGAGGCTTTCAGAAGGGCAAAAGAATCCAACCGCTGTCAGAAGAAAAAAAAAATCATCCAACGGCAGCCAAGGGCCTAAAAATCAAAAGTAGATCCGGGCTGCATCCAATTGCGTCAGAGGTGACGCATCGGAATGGCAAGATTGCTCCGCGGTATTACTCTAAATCCTGATGCTTCTTTCTCCCAATTTTGGTGATTCTCTTCACTGATCCAGTGTTCTCAATCCTGATGTTTCTTTTCCCAAATTTGGCTATTCCCCTCTCTGCTCCAGCATCTGAATCCCATTGCCAAACATGGAGGTTTTGAGATTCAGGAGATCTGACTTAAGGTAACCATCAATCTTGATGACGCATGATTTCTTGGAAATTGCTCCGTCTTTGTTTTCAAATTAGAATTGATGTGATACGTATCTTACCACAAATAGAGCAGGCTTAAAATCCCTATTGCTCTAGCCTTTGTTCTCTTTAAGTAATTAAACTAATAATTACCACATTTAAAAACAAACGTTTCCGTGAGCCTTAGAGATCATGAGAGCATGTAGGGGGTCTTCCATATATTTAGGTTTCACATGCTGAATTTTGATTAGAGCTTCACAAATAAAATTGCTGGACGGTATTTTTTAAATTTTGATCTCCAATACTGCCATCGAAACTACAACTTTAGTAAAATGGTTAGCACTTTAATGAAAATGTAAAAAAAAATGAGAAATTTTGGCCAAAATTAAATGCATATCTCACCCTCACTTTGAGCTTCAAAGAATAGAAGCTCTATTTGAAAGAGTCTCTTTAAAATTTCGTCACGTATGATTGACGCCTATCATTGACTCTTGCATTGGAGATGTATTTTAGGATTGAGTCTATCAAGATGACGTGTCAATCAACTTTTACCAAATTGATGCTTGCATTGGAGATGCTCTGACATCAATTATGATTTTTTTAATGCACTTATTTTTATTCGATTCCACAAAATAAGTTTAAATTCCGGAGAAAACGGGCCTTGTTTTCATAAAATATTTGAAAGCTATCTTGAAGAATAGAAGATGGATAATTTTAAGAGAATTACATGCTCAATTTTTACATAGATGAAGTGCAATCCTTTATTTTTTGTTCCATTGGCAATTGATCTTTTACCGCCTCTTATATTTGAAGAATATGTGGTAGAGATGATATGTGCGATCGAAAAAATTGATACTCCCTCTAAATTTTTAACCATGGTTTCATTTTTTTTCTGAAAATTTTTCTTGACATGTTTGACCACCATCACCACCGATAACTTCAATTTCATATAATAACAGACTATAAAATTTTACTTTTTAGAAATCACATGTTACGGAGAATCAAAAGACACCACACATGACGTGCGTTATTGTATACAATTAAAGTTATTGATGTTCAAACATTCCTTGAAATTTTTTGCAGTCAAATGGAGCCAATGTTAGAAAACTAGAGGGAGTAGATGAAGACGTGAGATAAAAATTCATTATTTTCAACGCATGTATCTTACACATGAATAAGCATTGTTGCATTTATCTATAATGGCACTATAAAGAGGGACATCTCTTGCTTGATTGACGAATGGCATTTCTGTAATTCTTGCATCTTCTTTTTCACTCTTTTTTTCCAGCATCCCTTCTTCATCCTTTGCTACTTGTGAGCTTTTCATTTCTGCTTCTTTTGATTCAAAAGTCATTGACGCATTTCTTCTCGTATTTAATAAAGTGAACTGTGAACAGGTTCGTCAGGATACCAAACAGAAGCAATCTCTCAGATTTAGGATACAACTGGTCTGTTTGTACAACAATTGTACTCCGTTGTTAATAAAGCTCAGAGGCCCAACTAATTTCACAGCCTTGGCCAAAAAACAATTCTTCTCAATTTGGTTACAACTTACAACTTACACGAGAAAAGGCAGCACAAAATAAGGAGGGGTTCGTGAAGAAGAAATGGGGGATCTAATTGCTTGGTTATTCTCCTTTTTATTGATCATAGCTGTTCTTGCTCTCGTTCTTTTTCAGGTAACTTGAGAAATTCACTTTTTTGTTGTTCTATGTTATTATGTTGGTCATTTATTTGGGTTGCTGGATTAACTGTACTTTATGGTATGTTTGTTGGTTTTAGGATGAGCCCAGAAAATTATTTCATTCATTGCTGCCTATTATTGTTGTAGTTTGATTAGGGAGGTTAAAGATATCATTTTTAAACTGCTCCATCTTTGATTTGAATGGGTCGTTCATGGTTAAGTATTTTGTGTTTCTGTAAGGATTAAGATTACAATGTTGAAATAAAAAATTGTATTAATCTGCTGATGGGTTCAATAACTGCTAGGGTTGGAATGTAGGAATCTAGTCTGTCATTAGACATTAATCTTCAACTGATGGAGTTGTATTGAATTCCACATTCTGTAAACTCGGGCTTTTTGTCTTGAAAATTGTTAAAGAATTGATTATATGTGCATGAATTATGGTGGTATTTGCTTGGTAGTCTTTTCATGGGGTTGTTGTATATCTCTTTCTTTCTTCATTTCTTGTGTGTTTTCGGTTTATTGTGAGATACACTCGTCTTGTTTCTGAACAGTCTCTCTTATCATTTAATATCGCAGCTTATGTGCTTAGCAGACCTTGAGTTTGATTACATAAATCCATTTGATTCCGCATCCAGGATAAACAGAATTGTTCTGCCGGAGTTCATAACCCAAGGAGTCCTGTGTCTTCTCCATCTCGTGACAGGACATTGGGTTATGTTTCTGCTCTGCCTCCCGTACTTGTACTATGATATTAAAGTGTAAGTTTTCGCATCTCAGAGCTAGAGGGACGTTAGTATTAGCCCAAAACGTAATGGCATTAAGCTGTTTAATGGGAAAATCACATTTTTTATGCCGCATTATGCCATATATATTGGTTGTCTTAAGATATAGTTGAAGATTCTTCCATAACCATTTCTACTGGATAAAGGAAATTTGTTCATATTTGAGCCAACAAATGCTGTCAGTTATAACTTTACACTCTTAAATAAGAAATTGATTCATCGTGTGAAATATTGCCTTTACTATTTCCTTAATTTATTGGCCTTCCTCTGTGCTTGCTGAAAGATCTTTGAAATTGTGGCATTAAGAAGATTTCAGTTGTACCCATTCTTTCTCTTAGCTTAATGGTCTTTCAGCATGATAGGTTCTGTAGGTAACTGATGTTAATGCATATCAGGTATAATGACCGTCGGCACTTAATGGATGTAACTGAGATTTTTAATCAGCTTCCGTGGGAGAAGAAGATACGTCTTTATAAGCTTGGGTATCTTATTGTGTTAATGGCCTTCTCTATATTTTGGTATGTATTTGATGGACACGCTACCTAAGTTGATTCTGTCAGAAGCTTTTACAAAGATAATTTTACAATCGCAATTTCCACTGTTGTGTTCTTTTCAGGATGATTTGGACCATCGTGGAGGATGAATGAACAACATGGATGTAGAATTAATTGCCTTCAAGTATGTTCTACTACTATCCCTCACATATACTTTACTTTCTCCTGAGCATGTGGTCCGTGCAATATTCTTGCCACTTCATATTTGAGAAGACTAAATTTTCAATCCATGCATCTCCTGGACACTTGTAAATATTAGCCCTACCACATTTTAGATGGATATGGTTGATGCATGATCAAAGAGTTTAGGCTGTACTATGGCTTAATGCATCTAGGTACACACTTGTCCCGTGGCTTCCTTAACGAGGGTTCATCATACCAAGACCTTGTTTTTTGAACCACACTTTTCATGCTACCCTCTAATGCCTATGTGAATAGTGGAATTATCATTTTCGGTAGTGCTTTGGCCATAATGCAAATAATGATCAACTGGTTATCCAAAAGGAGAATCTAATTTAACTTCTTGGAAGAATCAAAGAAATGTGTTGTATTGTTCGAACATTAGACTTATCAGATTGTCAAAAAGATAAACAAAAGAGGCACCGTAACATAGTGAGAATATTGATCTGTGACCTAAAGGTAAGAGGCTCAATCTGTCTGCACAAAAGTCGGATGTAGATTTCTTCATCTGAATTTGTGATGGAGCATCCTCTCATTCTTCAGAATCACCATTCATCGGCAGGAGATATGACGCATTAAATGAAATGTTTATACTTTTGGTTTTATTCGATGTTTTGCTAATATTGCTCCTACATTTGCCGTTTTCTCAAATTTGCAGACTAGTGCTGGTAGAAGCCCGAGAACATCTGTTGTAGCTTTATGCTGGTTCCATTTTGCTCGGATATGGAGATAAAGGATTAGGCCCTTAAGAGTTCTGTTGTATTTCAAGGATAAAGAACTTTTCGTCTTCGTAAGTTAGATACTGCTATTGAACTTGTGATTTGGATGTGGCTTCATTGTAATGTTGGAATTTGTCCTCTAGAATGCAGTTACTAAAACTGACTCATATCAGGTAGTTTATATATTTTGAGGGAAATTCTTGTGTGGAATGTGAGAGCAATTTGCCATTTTCTCCAAGAGCCTTCTTCTGGCTCGTCTTGTAATTTTATTGGGTCAACTGATGATGTGAATTGCATGTATGTAAATTTGTTGTAGCAAAGCAATTACCCAATGCAGATTTAAATGTTGCATGTATGAGATTATTTTGTTGACAATTTTGAAAACTTGAGAGCCCAAGAATAAAAATAAATTATCTAATTTTTGAAAGTTAAAGTTTAGAAGACAGTCTTTCCTAATTTTATACAATCGAATTATTATCATGAACACAACAATCTAATTGATTGGGTCCAAGAACAAAACTAGTACTGGCTCCATTTTTCTATTAGTGACACACTTGCCTTAATAATTTTTTTATATAAATAACATATTTTTTTTATTTTTGGCAAGATTTTTTCAATTTCATCTACTTTATCTACTTTGTACTTTTTATATTCAATTTCATCTACTTATTTTTTTCACCTAAATTCAAACAATAAAATAATTGTTGTTCCCCATCTCCCCATATGAGAAGATGGGGAAAAAATATTGAAGTTTTGTTGAGAGAGAGAAGAGGGATGCGTCAAGGAGAGAGATAATATGTAAATTATTTCAAACTTATTCAACAATAATGATACTATAAAGCAGGACATTACTTTGGTTAACGAAGGGTAGTTTTGTAATTATGGTGATTTTCAATGGCATTTGGAGTTTTTCAGTTTGCGGTCAAATTATATCTCGCACATCCTTCCCACTCCCCTCTTCTTGCCTCGTGATTATTCTGGAATTTAGGGCGTAATTTTTGCCTGAAATTTCATATTCATTTCTTCCATTTGATCGACCTTTGTTTTTATTACTACCTTCATACCCTTGTACGATTATCTCATTCTCTCCTCACAACTTCAAACCCACCCATTCTCTCTCCGACGGGCGATTCAGTGAGATGAGGTATGGTGCGTTGTTTTGAAGTAATTTGATGCCCAAATGAAGAACATCTATTAGTTTGTATTATATGTGATGTTTGATTGATGTTTTTTCTAAAATGTCCAGGCTGGGTATTTCTTTTAGCAGCTCATCTCAGGAGTCAATTACTGCCCCACTTCATGGTAAAGTACTGTCACCGTGTTTCTTTCTTGAACTTAGAAATCTTACTGTTATAGGACCGTTTTAATGTTTATCATATCACTAATGTTGGGAAATTTTTTTACTACTCCCTCTGTCCCTTTTTTATTGTCTCACTTACCATATTGAGTGTCCTTAATATAGTGTTTTACTTCCTTTTTTTTTTCCTTTTTTGGCAAATAATGTTGAGTGAAAGTATCAAGTGGGTCAAATATACCAAGCTTGACTTTTGACCACTTGCAAATTAAAATCAGAAAGTGGGCCACATACCCCTGACTTTGTCATTTTCGGATTAAAATTAAAGAAATTTTTTGTTGACTTTTGGGTGGTAGGACTGTAAAAAAGGACAGAGGGAGTATAATTATTTACAATATAAATTATTAATTTATATTAATATTAGTAAATCACATACAATGAGGTGAAATTTTAAAAATGGGAGCAATGCTTCGCACCAAGCAACATGAAAATAATATAAGGCCCGACAACTGGGGATCAAATGGTCGTTTTCAATATATTGCAAAAAGGTAACGTAGCTCAGTACTCCACATATCTTGTACGGAAGTAATTACATGTGCTAAGTACATGAACAAAAGGGAGGAAAAACAAAATAAGGGCACAGGGGCCTGGACCTCCAAGAACTAACTAAACTAAGCTACTAGCTAACTTATTACAAGCAAAAGAGAAGACATCTGGGACAACGAACTTGGGACATGTCTTCTCGGACCGTGATTCAACACTTAGTGTGCTGGCCTGA
This sequence comes from Rubia tinctorum, assembly GCA_032355605.1. Lineage (NCBI taxonomy): Eukaryota > Viridiplantae > Streptophyta > Magnoliopsida > Gentianales > Rubiaceae > Rubia > Rubia tinctorum. The sequence continues at coordinate 17,499,441 of JAULKM010000008.1, forward strand.
TAGGCGTCCAGACGTTGTGCGCACAGGCGTTGGGCACGAACTGCTCGGGCGTTGTGCACAGCTCATCGTGGGCGCAGAGGGGGGAGCGGTTAGGAAGGCGGCACGAGATGACCCAGAGGCGTGTGCGTCGCAGTTAAGGGAGACCGGTTCGCAAACACGTGTTGAGCGGCACCAGACCGTAACACGATTGTAGTGTGCGTGTGGGAATGGGGTTACATTGAGGTTGAGTGTTAAGCCCGACCTTGTAACACGTTGGATAATTCTCATAAAAAAATTACTCTAATATTCACAATTTTTTATAGGGGTGTGTTTTGAACTCTTTACCTCTCTAATATTCACCATGCACTCATATATGTTGTTTGAGTTTTAAATTAAACTTTCTGAATAAAAATTGATATGGAGCCATCTATAATAAATATTAGTTATAAAACATACTCCCTTCATTTTTCTATTTATGGCACCATAAGTTTAAATGCTTTGATTTAGGTGGAAAATGAGTGGATGAAATTGAATGTAGAATGTAAAAAAGTAGAATGAGTGGATGAAATTGAAAGAAACTTGTCAAAAGAGTGTCAAACAAAAGAAAACATCTATTTATAACAAGTGTGCCATAAATTACAAAACAGAGGGAGTACATAGTTATTTTAATATAAATGATATGTAAATATTATAAAATATTATTTACATGTATATCAATAAACTAGAAAGAAAATATATGTAAAATTAATAACTAACTAAAATTAATGAAAATATATTAAAAACAAACAAAAATTCCTATAGTGAAATAAGATACTAATATCTTATATTTTGGTGCAATGAATAGTAAAAAAGTTAATGTTGTTTTTTTTACTGATCATACCCGCCAAATACAACGTAATTTATATGATTGTTGGAGATATGACAAAATATTGTGAAGCATTTGGAAATGGTTAGGGGTGCCAAAATAGGCTCGTAACCCGCAGGTCAAACGGGTTGACTAGTTTCAAATCTGAGCGAGTATTGGTAAAATGAGTAATGAGTTTATTGGATAACGAGTCAAATGAGTATTTGTAAAAATATGGATTAAGCGGGTTGAGTTTGCAGGTTGATCGCGGATTTACCCATATAGGTTGGAGCCTTCGGGGTTTACCCATGTGGATTGGTATATATGCCCATATGAGTCAATATATGAGTTTAAATCCGCAGATTTACGCATATGAGTTGATATATACCCATATGGGTCAATATGTGGGTTTAAATCCACGAGTTTAACCATATGAGTTGATATATATAGCCACATGTGAGTTGGTATATAAACTCACATATTTTGCCCATGTGAGTTGGTGTATAAACTCATATGAGTTCATACATAGATTAAAGCCCGTGTAGTTATCCATTTTCCACCCATGAGTTAAATAATTTTCGACCGGCAGGTTGAACGGGTTTCAATCGGCCAATTTTGACCCGACTAATTTTTTTACCCATAATAAAATGAATCACAATGAATCATACTCATAATTTTTAACTATCTATCTTACCCGACCCATATTTACCACGTCCACCCACTTACCATCAATGAAAATAGCCTCAATTATGTCAATTATAATGATCCTGCTAAAACACAATTTTGTTATAATTTAAACCTAAAACCAAGCCTAATTTGTATTTTCCTTAATTTAGAAGAAACCACGCATTGCCTTAATTTGATAATTTCAGTGGATTAATTTTCGTTTTAAAATTTATCATCATAATACAAAATAAAATTGTGTTTAAGATTGACTAATTGTAAGATGTGATTATTTTATAAATAATGTAATTAACGTTATGATTTTGTTTGCCTTTACTGTAATGAAATTCCTATAACTTCTAAAAACTTGAAATATATCATAATATTAAATCATTATAATTTAATAATACTAAACATAAATTAACTTATCTCAAGCACCATATAATATAAATTGTTTGATCGGTGCTATCAAATGACGAGCTTGAATTCTCACCAATGTTCAGAAAAAGTGGATCCTCAACTCGGATCTTAACAAATCCGTCTTCATCCACCACATACCTCCTCTGAAACTGATTCCCGGTGTTCACAGAAGAAAAGTTGGCCATTGAGAAGATCGAAAAACAAAATGAGATGAAGAATGAACTCAGAAAAGATTCATAATCAAGATCTGAAATCCCGATGCTCTAATACCATGAACAAATTAATGTTAACTGAATGGAAAACTGAGATGAAGAACAGGTATGAATTTGGGGGAAATTTTCTATGTGTATTAACTTATTAAAAACAGTTTACAACCTCGTATGTATAGAGGCGCTCAGCTAAAAACGAATTTACAATTAACTAAGGCTAACTAATCTAACAAACTAACTGTACTTATTCTGGAAGCTACTGGAATCTTGTTGATGAAGCTGAGAGCTGAATCCACTTGCAGCTGAATAAATCCATTAGAAAATCCTACAATTTTGAAAAACTTGAAAATATACCATATTGTTCAAATAATTATAATTTTATTCTAAACATAAAGTACTTCCTCTGTTTCATCGGATGTTATACACTTTTATTTTTTGGTTATTTTTTGGATTTGACATATTTTATTTTTATGGAGAAATTCTTTCAATTTTGTGCCCTCATCACACTTTTCACTTTCTAAATTCAATTTCATCTACCAATTTCATTCACCTAAATCCAATCATTTAAGTTTATATTGTTACATCTTGCGGAGTTATAACTTATTATTAGAGATACTTTAAGAAAAGTTGATAAAAATTCAATTTTTTTTGTGTATTTAAAGAGTAGTAAAGTTGTCATCGGCTCTGTTTGACCGAGCTTATAAACTGCTTTACTAACAAGTAAAACACATTTTAGTGTTTGGTAAAGTGCAATCATAACGGTTACTTTTGAAAGTATAAGTTATTTTTGAAATAAAAATAGAAGATGGTCTAACTCTACTTTCAAAATAAGTCAGTTTTCATTATAAGCATATTTCTACCGCACGTAACCATCATTAAAATGGTGTATTCATCATTAAAGCATTTGTAAATTACGCTTAGGTAGTTGATTATAAATTCGGTAATCTTTAAAGAGTAGTAATGGTCCTAAAACTGTATAAATAATAAGGAATACTCAGCCGCTTCCCAATTCCAATTCAGGGCTTTCTGACGTCATCCCACCACCCGGAGGATGTCAAGAAAGCCCTAAAAAATCCAACGGCATTCAAGGGCTGTCAGAAAAGGCAAAGCATCCAACAGCAGCCAGGGGCCTAAAAATCAAAATTAGATCCAGAAGGGAACACAGTCTGAGCCGCATTCAATTGCGCTGAAGCATCGGAATGGCAAGATTGCTACGCGGTATTACTCTGAATCTAATGCTTCTTTCTCCCAAATTTGGTGATTCTCTTCACTGATCCAGTGCTCTGAATCCTGATGCTTCTTTTCCCAAATTTGGGTATTCTCCTCTCTGCTCCAGTATCTGAATCGTAATGCCAAACATGGAGGTTTTGAGATTCAGGAGATCTGACTTAAAGGTTACTATCAATCTTGATGACGCATGAATTCCTGGAAATTGCTCCGTCTTTGTTTTCAAATTTGAATTGATGTGATACGTATCTTACCACAAATAGAGCAGTCTTAATACTGACGGAGGTGTTTCGTCCTTTTTTTTCTTCCTTTCAGCCAGTTGATTCAGAAATAAAGAGATACAATTCCATTCCATGTAATTTGAGGTAAATCAATGGAATAAGGAAAGTGCAAGCAAGAGAGGAGGCTGTAAGCCCTATATTTATTTATTTTTTGGTAATCCTCTCAAACCTAATCCTAGTTGAAAGCCTGGGTGCGGCGGCCAATATCCAAATCCCATCTGTAAAAGGTATAGTCCCTCCCTCTCTCTCTCTCTCTCTCTCTCTATATATATATATATATATATATGCTAATAGGTAATAGATCGTGATTCGTTCATCTATGCTTTTGTTTGGAGTTTGGTTAATTTGATTTCGTATACATAATAGAATAAGGGAGTAGTAGAGGGTATGGATAACGTGCCCGACTGGTCAGGGCTTTTGCCGGATCTGTTGGTAGGGATAGCCCTTTGTCTGTCGTTGATGGAGGATTTCACTGCGTTTAGAGGTGTTTGTACCAACTGGCGAGCGGCCGGTGCCATGAAAACTGAGCTGTGTAAGGGTGTGAGCAAGGTTCCTCTTCTAATGCTTTCGGAGAAAGATGATACCGATGAACGCGAATTCTATAGCTTCTTGAAGAGGAAGGTTTTATTCACGTTGCCAGTCCCGGAAGCCAAGGGCAAAAGATGCATATATGCAGGGTTTGGATGGATTCTTGCCATATCATCATCTACCTGTGAGATGAGTTTGTTCAATCCATTTTCCTCCTCTCCAAAAATTGAACTTCCAAACATTGATACATATCCTAGATATGAGCAAGACAGAACTTATCCGGATTATCATTTTATAGAGCGAGCAATGCTGTCAGCTAATCCATCAGTGGCATCAGACTTCACAGTGTTTGTGGTTGGGAATTTTTCCTTGGGGTTATGGAGGAATGGAGACAAGAGTTGGACGAGGATGGACGTGGATTTCGGTGAAACTGGAACTCTGTTATATTACCAAGGGAAGCTGTATGCTACTAATGTTGGTGGCGAAATCTTTGTCGGGGATCCTTACGGAATTGATCAAACCAAAGCTCGTATCATTCATTGGAAAGATCCCTCAGTCCGAAGTCTGAATGATTGGATGCCGTATTTGGTTGAATCATCTGATGGGGAGTTACTAATCATTTTTCGCAATAACTATGAGGTGCATGACATAGTGCAGCCTAATCGGATTGAACTGATGAAGGTAGATCTTGTGAAGATGGAATGTGAAGAAATAAATGATATAGGAAAGGAGGCCATTTTTATCGGCAATAATACCACAATCTCTATTGCAGCTCATGATTTTCCAGGTGTAAAATCCAATTGCATCTATTTCACTGATGACTGCTGGATACGCTATCTATTTGACGATGAGAAGGCTGGTGGTAAGGACATGGGAATTTATAATGTGAAAGATAGGAGCTTTGAAAGGTTTGACATTGAATCCTTTAGCCTCGTATGTCCACCGCTTTGGATATTTCCATCATTTTGAAAATTGTACTTTAGAATGAAACTAAGATACATCATTTTGAATACTCTATTTGAAAATGAACCTTAGGTTCTAATAAATTTGAACTCTTGTTATCTCTAATTGGTTGTTGGATTACCTTTCTTCGCTTTTCATATTGTTCGATAAAGGTTACTCCCCTTCTTTCTATGTTGTGGCTCAATATATTATGATTGATACTCATAATATGACATTGTAAAGATGTTACCGTGTAGGTAATGTGTGGTTTTTCTTCTTGAAATACTATATACAAGTAACTATAGACATGTTATTCTAAACCAAATTAGAAAATACCACTATTGAATATATTGAATTTCAATGGAGTCTGAAACTCTATCCATTCGAATGGATAGGGACGTCCTTATGAGAACATTCAAACGCTGCACCACCGCTACTGAAGCTACCGCACCTAAAGGCTGCACCACTGTTACTGAATCCATTTCAATAGTTAGAAACGCCTCCGCCACCGAAATCGGAGCCACCACGATGTCACCTTCATCGACCCATGAGTAGGGCTGCTAAAAAATTTAAAAATCGATAACCGATCAAAATCAAACCGGTATTTTGTTTAGTTTTCCGGTTAATCGGTTAATATCGGTTACGGCTATCCAGTTATGTCGGTTACTCGATTACTTTGTCGGTATTATTATTTGGTAATCGGTCTAATCGAATAACCGGCAAGAGATTTTGTAGCACATTAATCAAATAGTTAATTAATTTCAACCCCAAAAATTAATTTATTAAACTTTGAGCTTTGATAAAAAAACCCAATAAAAAACTTTAAATTATTAACCCAAATCAAGTTATTCATTAAACTCTATATTATTAGCCCCACATATTTAGATAATACTAGGTATGATCAAAGCAAATAATTATGCAAATAAAAGTGTAGCCTACAATTTTGCCCAACACTAATAATTATCGATGGGATACAATTTTAATATTAATTCAAAAAATTATTCAACTCCTATGCAACACA
>JAULKM010000008.1:17513777-17527229 GCA_032355605.1 Rubia tinctorum
AGAATGAATTGAGGGATCTGGTGGGTCAGTCAAGTGGGGCGAGATATGAGTAATTTTTGAAAATTGAGGGGCTAGGAGAAACAACAAAATAATGAAGAGTAGTTTAGTCTATTGAAAATAATTTGGGGCTTCATTAATTAATAATAAGGCTACATGAAGAAGCTCTGTTTATTTATCTGAGGGTTATATTTGCACTTACCTCAAGTATATAGGGTTATATATGTATATATCCATATTTAATTTTACTTACTCCCTCCATTCAACTATTATTAACACACTTTTAATTTAGGGGTGTTTGTGTTATTTTGGCACATTCCAAATATAATATAAGTTTAAGTTAATTTTCACCATTCATTTTACTTTTTTCCGCATTTATTTTACTCCACACAATTAAAAAATTTAAAATTTTGTGCCGAAAAGTAAGGTGTCAAAATTAAATGGGTGAGTTTTGCATAGTTATGTTTATAAACAAAACTAGATTATTTTGGCTTATCTTGAACGTATGAAGAGACAAATTTCTTCTTTTTCCTGAAAAAAAATAACTTCAGCTTCCTAGATAACATTTATTTAGCCGTTTTACAAACACTAAACAAATAAGCAAAGCACAGAAGTATGTAAGTTAAAAATCAGTTCGTACTATAGATGCTGTAGGGTTAATGTTGCATAAGAAAGCAAACACGAGGTGCGCTTTGCAATTAATCCACTCTTCCTAAAACACTGAAAAAACATCGTGCTCAAACTGTCGAGGAGTTGCAGACTGAAGAAAAACCCCCGTTAAACCCTTGCTCCCTTGTAAAATGCTCCTCCACCTCCGCCGCTCCGACCACCGGCACAACCAAATCCGCCGCCTCTACGATGCGGTGGCGTCACTCAAATGCGTGCGCGACCGTGGCCTCGACCACGCCGTGGAGAGGGAAAAGAACCTGATGCCATTGATGAACCTCAAAAACCTCATCATATCGGAGCCCTCAAAGTCCCTCCCCCTCCCTCTCATCACTCAATCCAAGGACGCCCTACGCCTCCCTCTCCGCCCCATCGAATTCATCCGCCGCCATCCCTCCGTCTTCGAGGAGTTCCTCCCCGGCGGCATCGGCGTCCAGCCGCACATCAAGCTCACTCCGGACGCGCTCAGCCACCAGGAGGAGGAGAATCTGGTGTACAGAAGCGTCATCTACAAGCAGGATGCCGCGGACCGCCTATTGAAGCTTCTGATGGTTAGTAGAGTCAATAAAATCTCTATTCGTGTTATTGATTGGTTGACATGGGAACTAGGGTTGCCTGGAGATTATCTGGAAACCATCATTCCGGAGTTTCCTGATTGCTTTAGAATGAGTAGAGAGAGTGATGGAGAAATGCTGGAGCTGGTTTGCTGGAGCAATGAGCACGCTGTTTCACAGATTGAGAAGAAATCCGGAGTCTCAAAAACTGATAACATTGTGTTCCCTTTGAAGTACTCCGCTGGTTTTGAGATGGATAGGAAGTACAAGAAATGGGTGGATGAGTGGCAGAAGCTGCCTTACATTTCCCCGTACGAGAATGCCTCCCATCTGTCTTCCAAGAGTGATGAATCGGATAAGTGGGCGGTTGGGGTTCTGCATGAGCTTCTGAATCTCTTTGTTGGGAAGAAGGTGGAGAGGGAGGTTGTGTTGGCGTTTGGGGAATGGTTGGGACTGCGATCCAGGTTTAAGAGGGCGCTTTTGCAGCATCCCGGTATATTTTACTTGTCTAACAAGATTAGAACTCATACTGTTGTTTTGCGGGATGCCTATAGCAGGGGCATGTTGGTTGAGAGGCATCCTCTCATGGACATGAGGTTTAAGTATGTTCAGTTGATGAATGCGAATACAGGGGTGAAGGGAGATTCAGGAGCTAAAACCGCAAACAAGAAGTCTCCAAAGGGACTTGGAGAGGAAGCTCACAACGAGGATGATGAAGAAGAACAGGGAGAAGATGATGATGATGTTGAGGAGGAAGAAGATGATGAGGAGCGTAGTGAGGATGAATTCAACAACGGGAGCTTTACCAAACAATAGGTTTAATAGGCGCGACTCTCGTAGAGACTATGAAGATAGTGATGGTGAACATGTTGGAAGGATGGATCCAAGAAATAGGGGAGTATCACCAAATAGAAGGTATAGAGGGCGCGAGTCTCGTAGGACTAACGAAGATCTTGATGGTAGTAATGAGCCTGGTAGAAGGATGAGGTCAAGGGGGGATAGGAGAGCATCACCAAATAGAAGGTTCGAAGGGCGCGAGTCAAGAACCTATGATGGTGATAAAGAGCATGGTAGAATGATCTCAAGGGATAGGGAAGCATCACCGAATAGAAGGTTTGAAGGGCGTGAGTCTAATAGAACTTATGATGGTGATAATGAATTTGGTGGAAGGACTATCTCAAGGAATAGGAGAGCATCACCCAATAGAAGGTTTGAAGGGCGCGAGTCTCAAAGAAATTCCTCAGGAGAGCAAGATAAAAGAAGTAAGACGAGATTTAATCTTAGAACAGAGGCTCCTGATTCTAGACGTGTTCATCAGAGATCAATGTAAGCCTTAGATAATCAATGAAAAGTCCCCGAACAGACATTCAGTTTTAGAGAAAAGTGCTCAACTGATCAGGTTAACTTTACTCTCCTCGGATTAGGCATAGATCTTCAAAGGATTTTGTGTTTGTTGAATAGAGCACTGAATATGCAAGCTTTTGATAAAATTGATGCCAGGAAGCGTTAAGTCCATTGTGTTGTTAAGTGATCCCAAGAAGGGAACATGGCAGAAAACATACCGAGGTTATAGGCTATACAAGTGGTTCAACTTCATTCCAAACAAAACGACACTAAAATTCTACTTCAAACATCTACCAGTGAAATTATACGAAATTCAGAAAGCTTGGAAACCAGCTCTTCTCTCTTCAAAAGAGCACTCCAGTTGCCCCGGAGGAGGAATGTAGTACGGTGTAGCAGGAGTCATGGCCACCTGCATGGCGGCTGAGACTGTCGGGGGAGTGGTAGGCATTGGAATTGGCAGCTTCTTAGGGGTTTCATTCTCATCCCAACCAAGATCTCTCTTTGTTGGGGTTGACACTGGAGGAGCTTTGTTGATGGAATTAGTATCTGTTGGTTCTTGGTTCTTTCTTTCAGATTGAACATTAGATAGAGGAGAAAGGGGCTTCCTTATCAACTTGGATTCCGATGATTTGGGATTTGATGCATTGCAGGAAGGCTTCTTTGATTTCATCCCAGAGATGTCTCTCTTTCCTAGTGGATTCCAGAGAAATTCAAGAGTTAGATAACGCACTAATTGTATATCCAATTTACAATATTTCAATGCATATCAAACACTTGTAATAAAAATGCACTGATTGTACCATTTTACCTACGTAGAGAAATGGAAATTTGTACTTCTAAGGTTATATAGTGCTTGTGAAAAGCGTGGAGTTGATGGTTAAGATTTCAATACATAAAAGTTGTGTTGGAACATGAAATCAGACCGATACTTCTCGGACAAGTTTTATTTTGAAATAGGACATTTTTGGAAGTACCTGAGGGTAAATATGCACTTTTGTTTTGAGGAATAGTTCTCAAGTTCTGCTGCTTCAAGTAGCTGGTGCCCCTATTATGAGTGTGAGAAGAGTGGGTAGCTATATCTGGGAGGGAATTTTGAAGCATCATTCCCCCAACTGAGTATCTCTTGTTACTTGCACTACCAGGACAAATTGAGTTTTTTCTTCCACTATTCGCGGGGCTTGGTTTCGATCCGAAAAGCGCTTCTTGCTCAACCATCATCTGTCCTTGAAGCTTTTTCTGGCCCTATATAGATGGTACCATGCAGTCATTGACAGAGAAACAAATCAAAACTAACAGCGTGTTTCTCAAGTTGTAGAATGAGGCATCATACCCTCTCCCTTTGACGTTCTTGCTCTTTCTCCTGCTGTAAGATGCGATACTGATCGAGCATACTAAGAAGGCGAATCTGACCAAAGAAAATGAGCACAAGCTAAAGATAAATAACTAGGATATCGCAGAAAACACTTGTAATAATGTTGGTGTTTTACCCCATCATACAGAAAGTCGGTTCCTTTTTGTTTTTCCCATGCTTTGGTTTTTGATGTCAATGCTTCCACCATTGCTGCGCAGTATTAGAAAACAGGTAAGTTTCAGCTTTAAAACGCAATATGTTGCCTTTTAACAGAACCTCACAAGAAAAATAAGAACTCATCCCTGCCTACATGGAACTATGGAAGCGTCAGAAAAATGCGACAGTAATATTATGAGGACTCAAAAGAAGAGAAGTGCCAAAGTGGCCTGAACTGGAGGAGATAAACTACTGCAGATTTTCTGATTACTTACCTGGAATTTTATTAACGAGAGCTCGAGCTTTCTCCGCGCGCTTCAACAACATATGTGTACCTCTCTTAGCATTATAACGATTATCGTCCTGCAAAAAAAATCTTTTAGCAACATAAAGAAAAAGGAAAATACGTGCACATAAGATCAACGACTAACCCTGCTGTATTCTTCTAGCCACGACTCTTCTTCACATGCAGTCAACCACTTCTCAATTTTTTCAAGTATTTCTTTCCGGCTAAAAGCTTCCTCTTTCACCCGAGAAATCTGAAGCTCCATTTGTTCCAGCAGATAAGAAGGATCAACGGCCCCTACAAAACAAATGAAGATATTATAACAGATAGCTGACTACAAGTTCTAGAAAACATTGGTGAGATAAACCAGCAAAGCAGGAAAGAAAGTATAAAGAAGCTCCATTCTTAGAAGTAATGCAATTCATTTTGCTTGTAGAAAGTATGGCACATACTAATCTATATAGACAATATCCTTACCAGATTCAATTGTCTCCGCAGCATTATCTATGGGGTTATGGGCATCAACTATCAAGTGAGCCTCCTTGCACAATTTCTCAAGCTGCACTCTCTTCTTCAAGAGAACCTCCTTAATTTTGCTTGATTTCACCTCCTGCAGCCTTGACACTTCATCTTCAGCCTAATACAATAAAACTCGGATATCAAATTTTCAACTTATCATCTAAAGAGCTTTTCAGATTAAATGACAGGGATATCTACCAACTGGAGTATCCCAAAAACTTTTGTTATTAAGTAAAAACTGAAGACATACATATTGAATGAAATCCAAGGAGAGAGTGTTAGGCTCTGTTAATTCATCCTCCGAAGCTGCAATATTCCGAATAACATTCTGGAACCTTCGTTGCTCCTCAGCCGGTGTATCCATTAAACACCAAAGCTCTATCATGGTAGCAGCAAGACCTTGAAGCTGCAAAAACCACATCCCTCAGCACCAAAAACAGAAAAAGAGAGAAAATTGAACATAGCAAAAGAAATGAAGTGAATGGTGCAGACCTTTTGCATCCTCTGTGTCTTGAGATCTTTAAGTCTGCGTATAGTCATGGACAATTTCTCAATTGTATCTAGGCTGATGCTTCCAGAGCCAGAAGAATCACCAAGTGTGGGGTGAATCTCAGTAACTGTGATTTTAAAGTCCAAACCAAGAACCGTGCACAGTGAATTAAGTGTATTCAAATGATCTGCCACTTGTTTGAGACGTTTACTCTGCACAACAGTTTAGCACATACATTAGTGAAGGAAAAGGTTCGAATGAAATACAAGGAGGCCAGTATGCATGAGTTATCTTTCATATTTATAACATTTTCCCATCCCTCAAAGTGTATTTTTCGATAATTGCAAGTGTAAATCATGATAACTGTGTAAAGTGATGTCAAAGAGGAGCATATAAACTGCAGAAAACAATAAACAAGACTGGAAATGGCGAGTGATAAAACCTTCTCCCTTTCTAAATCATGCATCTGAATCTTCAAATCTTCTAGCTTTTTCAATGACAGATCACTTTCATCAATAATAGCCACAGACTGATTCCCTGCACAAAGCTCCTTTAAGATACAGTTGATCTGGTCCAGAACATCCACAAAAAGATCCATTCTGTCTTTTTTCTTCCTTCTTATCTCTTCCAGCTGAGATCTAACCATCTGAAGTTCCAACTTCAGACTACCAGAGTTCTGCATAAGATTTAGACATAAAAGCTAATTACATATGATAACACTATTAATTTATTTCACAGAGAAATGCTATGTGCGATAGTTCCACTTCCAGTAGCCAACCTGCCTAATTGGCACTGGCCGTTCTCCTAATGCTGCACAAGTAAATGCAAGTTCTGATTCAGAATCAGCAACAGCTTGATGCAATTGAGCCCGATTCTGGCTCGCTTGGTCCACCTTTTTCCTGTACAACTGCATACATTCCTGTTCCAGCTCAAAAATCATCCTGTCCCTCTCGGTCTCAGGCTCGCCAATTTCATCCCATATTTTCTGAATTTCCAGATTCAAAACAAACAACAGAAAGCCAGTAAAACCAAATTACACTTTCAGAAAGAAACAATGAAGAGACATCAAAATCAAATAAGCAATTTAAGCAAACCTTTAACTCAGACAAAAGGATTCCACAAGTTGTCTCCATCTGCAAATACCAGGCAAAATAGTAACTACTTAGACACTGTAGTCACACACTCCATAAAAACTTAAACTGAAATGGTAACCGTATCAGACACATCTCGACCATATCACTGAGGAACCAATTACTATACAATCTCAACTCCGAAAGTACAAGAAATTTCAAGCGAAGGGAAAATTCCACAAACACCTAGTGCACTAGTTGCAAAATACTTGTAAATGCACGATCCTTATCAAAACTAATTTTAAAAAAAACTATATCACTGTCATTTTTTTTTCTACAGGAACATTTTTCCTGAAAACAAGACACCGAAAAGACAAACTGTAAATGAAGCGATAACAGACAAAAAAAATCAATGCTTCAACACTTCCATTCCTAGAGAATTCAGCCAATATCCGAACACAAAACGGAAAAATGAACCAGAGAATTCACCTAATAGGGAGAAGAAAAAAAACTAACCGGAGAATGTTGATCGAGCGCCGACGGCGAAGGAGAATTCCGGTATCTCCGGCGAGGATTTGGGAAAAAAAATCTCCCCCCGCGAGAGTGATTATTAATTCGGATAAATCCCGTGCGTAATCGGCTACTGGCGAGTTAAATAGAGGGAGTATTAAAGGAAGGAACAAAAGAAAGGGCATGCGTTACGTTTTGTAGTGCAAATTTTGAAATGCGAAACTTAACGTGTAGTAATAATTAGCGTGAATCTTTTTTTGCAGAGCGTTCGGTTTTAATGATGAATGGGCGGGACGAGTGTGTTTTAACTTGGAAGTTTCTGAAAAGCGGGGTCGCCACCCAAAAAGGGAAGTTAAAGCGTAGTGGATAGGGCTGCGCTTTCTTCTATTTTAAGTGGTTACAGGTCCCGTTTATTCCACAGATAGAGGATATGACTTATTGAGTGAGACGAAGATTAGGACCCGAAATTAACATTGATTTAAAAATTAAATTTTGCACTAACAAAAATCTAATGGAGACTGACATTAAAAACTTAGTGTTCAACCTGATTTTTCATAAACGGATTTTTTCAAATACTGTTCACTCTGTCCAAAATATTAACATCGATCTATATCGATACTTTTCTGTATGAGTCACACGGAATCCTATAATAATCCGTTGACTCGTAAACTTACGGGTAATGATTTTTGCATTTGAAATATCCTAAATGGAAATTTTAGAAAAAAACAAATTAAACTAAATCGTGCATTTTAAATGTACCCGATACCCAAAAATGTTTCTCCACTCCTCATATTTGTGCAGTGGGTGAATTATATTCGTCTTTTTTTTCTCGAAACTGTTCTCATTCTCATTAAATTGTAAAATCATTATATATTTGTGCTAAGTTTCAGCCGCACATCCCCTAACTAACTAATCTTCTTAAAACTTTCTAGAACACATTCTCTGGCTCACACACTGTGGGGTGAGCCTCTCACAAAGGAACCTGTCATTAGGTTCACGTGCCATATTGGCAGTCTACTGCTTGACCCGCACCTTCAACTACACCTTCACCGGGTTGCAACAACTCTATAATTTTGGAAGAGGTTTTGGCTAGATTTCTCCAATCAGAGTGGGAATGTGCTTGTCGGTGGAGTTTCGAGGCAAATTCATTTTCGTTTGAAGCAAACTAGTACTACTTGCCTCCATGATTATTCATTGTTGGTCAAGTTGATCCTACTTGGTTGCCACAACTCTGGAGTTCCAGTATTGGGAACCTTTTTGGAGGTTGTGGCTGGATTTCTCCAATCAGCTGTAGGGAAGAATCCAAATCTCGCCAGAGTCGCGAGAGCACCAACAATACACCTACAAAATAAAAACATCGAACAACTAATAACAAATTAACCTGAAACCCTACTTTCGTTCAAGGAAGTCACGCTACAACACATATCTTCTATAACCCATAAGTATGTATCGCCTGAGGAGCCTTGCCCTCGACCTGCCCTCGACCTGCCGCATATGTGGTACTACAAGCGGGTAAGAACTCCTTTGTGCTCTAGAAACTCCGTTCGGTGAATCCATACTACTACAGAAATACCCATTTTCCTATTTTTTGGTGAGTCTGAGCATGACAATGCCATAGGATGACCTATTTTGGCTGTTACCCACAACCCATCAATACTAACATCCACATGAAGTGGTCGTCACTCCGTCGCAACCACCACGATGTTGTCGTGACTACAACCGATCAAGAATAATATTTGTTGGACGGCAAAACTCATGAGGTAGGGAAGGGTTATAGGGATGGGTTGTAAAAGAAACAAATACAATGGATGTGCTTTAGCCCTGAATTTGTGGTTGACCAAGGTGGGAGGAAGCCCATCGTTGCTTGTGCCGTCGTTGACTGGGCCAAGAACGTCGTTGACTGACGGTTGACCGCTGATCAGGCCAAAGATATTGCTGTCCCAACTGGAAACAACGTTGACTGTGCCAGAGACGCTGTTGACCGGGCCTGAAACGCCATTAACTGTGTTGGGACGCCATTGACCTCGCTGGTGATGTTATTAACTTTGCCGGAGACACCCCTGATTTTGCAGAATGCCGCTAGCCTCACCGGAATGCGTTGGGACGATCTTGACCTTGTCGGAGCTCCGATTGGCTTGTCGAAGCTCCGTTAATCAAGTAGACGACCATATTTTGTAGCCATCTCCATCGCCGTCGTGGTGCAGGCTCCGTTTCCCTTGCCACACCAGCCCCTCGGAAGGATCTGGTCTCTTCGTCGCTGAAGTCGAGCTCTCCACTAGACTTTGTCTTTCTTCTCCGCCGACCGACTTTTGCATCTGGTCTAAGGGACGCTAGACTCTATGGCCGGTTCATAGATTTATATGCGGAAACTGGAGGTGGTCACAGGAAAACTTTGGATGGCAGCGACGGTGTGGGTGGTTCATGTCCATCCACCTTGATATACAAACAAGGAAGAAAGAGTAGAACTAAAATGGGAGGGGGCAAGAGGAGGGGTTGCTGGACCGCTGGCGGCCCCCAGCGGCTAGGTGATTGTTTTGGTGGAGGGAGAGTTTTTCTAAAGAGAGTTTTTTAAAGAACGTGCCGAGAAAGTTAATTACATCCGTCTCAATTCTGATTAAGACCACGTTTATCGGTGAATCACCAGGTTTTGCTTTTTAAAAAAACAAAAGAAAAATGGGTAGCCCAACCGCAAGTGGATCATGGACCAACAGTTATCTGTATTTTGTAGATGAGGTTGGGGGTTGTGACTGCATGTCACAACCCCATTGGTTGAAAATATACCAAATTAAATTCAGTCTAATAATTTTATCTACTTATTTGTATCCTATATGATTTTACATCACCTTTTAAAAACGTTTTTTAATAAAATTAATTGCAATTAACTACATTTTTCATTTCTTATACATAGAGATAAATTTTGTCATAGTACAATGCACAATTCAATATTTTTCCCATACTTTAAATAAGACACTCTCTATTTTTATAATTAGTGTTAATTCTTTTTCAATATGATTAACACGAATACTATTTTTGTAATTATTTTTATTAGTTTATTATATTTTTAAGTTTAAATATTAAAAATTATTATTATTTAAACATAAGTATTATAAAATATACTATTATTATGTACCAACATAAACTGCAATTGTACTATTCATTTAGTTAAAATTGACTAATTTAAACTATAAAATTTCATTAATATAAAAGTAAAGATATTATCATGTTGCATAGTGTTAGATTCGTTTTAATGAGTATTTTCAGAATATTAATTTTGTATAATATTTAATTGTACATAGTTAAACATATTAATGACCAAATATTTTTTTAGTCAACTGTCAAAAGTCAAAGTGTACATCTTATACTGTAACAGATAGACTACTAATATTTAGTATTAAAATTATATACTCCCTCCGTTTTCTTAAGTTTGACACACTTAGCATTTTCGTATGTTTTTCTAAGATTGTCACATTTCCTTTTATGGCAAAAAGAACACAATTTTCAACCACTCATTAAACTTTTTACTCTTCTCACTCAATTCTCAGCACACATTTCCACTTGCAAAAATAACAACACCTAAACCTATGGTGTCAAATATAGAAAAACAGAGGGAGTATATATATATATATATATATATATATATATTATGATTTTTGATTTTGTTAAACATCATTACTAACATTATGATGCTCCTAAGAAGTCCACGGTTACATTTTTGTACCAACTGTCATAACTGCAACAGATATAGATTTACACATCACCCACAAATCATTTCATTATTTTTTATTATCATTCGACTCAGGTGAGACAAACATAATTGTCAGGAAACTCGCCAACCGACCAGAGGCTTAATCCAAAAAGGACCAAAACTCAGAAACTCTGCTCAAGTACATACAATCCTCCATAAAATTAACAGTCCAGGTCATTGGTGCCAAAGTGAAAATCAAATTTCAACTTTAGAGAGATCTCCTCGAACCACCAGACCTTGATGGTCAAAAACAGAAGAAGACCATTCTTCTGGTTTTCCCTCACTTTCTAGGAGTACCAACCAGAGCAAACGCTCTTGAAACACTATTCTTTGACATCTGACCTTTAAATCCACAGAGAAACTCATACTACCGTTAACCTCAGATCCAAAATATTATAAACATATGCACAACCTTACATTGCAATGAGACCGAAAATTTATAAATGCATACCACAAATGCAGGAGTAGCTTTCCCACAAATCGATCAATACCGCGAAGGAAATGCATCCCAAGTGCAAATAGCCTTTTGAGCTAAGAACCACAAAATATTATTTGGTCGAAGATCTTCAATCACAATTGAAGCTTCAGAACTTTTCAACAAGCCGGGAAACTCAAAATTTGGGACTCGTGAGAAATGATCAACATGGATCGCCCAGTGAATCATGCTAAAGTCTAAACAAGGTTAGAGAGTATATGTGATCAACATACATACGCAGAAAGGAAAGAGTGGATTATAGAACAAAAGATAAAAAATACAAGACAAATAGGGAGGTTAAAGAAGACCCTCCATTCTCGGTGAATGGTTTGAAAACTAAATGAAACCTCAGCAAAAACACCATAGCAGTACTGGATCGAAATACTGAGATATAAATTTAACATTCATCAAACAACAAACTTAAGTAAGAATCTCAAGAACATCAATCAACAAACTTGAGTAAGAATCCTAAAGACATCAAACAAATTTCAGCCCTCTGTATGCATAGTTTAAATAACAACATATTGGCATGGCAAACGAAATCTTTATTCAGAGGAAGGTCTCCTGCACAGTAGAGGTATAGTAAAAATATAAAGATAGTCACCTGAGTTAAAGAGTTCACCCTGAACAACACATCAGATGTTCCTACCAGCACTTACCTAATACTTGAAGCTTCTGCCCAAGTCGACATGGATTTCAAGCAAATTCTAACTATCTCCAAACACCATAATATCGCGACAAATAGTCGCACAGAAACAGAAAACCAAACTATGTATTCATGACATGCTTCTCCTTCAATTCAAGTACAGGGTATTTGAGGAAAGAAAATAAATTATACATTTGGCCATGTTTGGACACCCATTTTATCCAAACTCGTTTCACATATGCGCTTCACTTCATCACTCCATAATGCTGACACTACATCCGTAAAAGGATTAAGAGGGAACAGAAAAGCTTGCATATTTTGCAAGATATAATATTACTTTTCATTCTTTAAATGTTATTTAGGTAGTGCTAGTAAATGCTGGAAGCTACTGCATGATTTTATACATTTCAGTACAAATCATAGTCCATTAACAAGTCACGTCTATGGAACATTGAACGAACCAGGTAACAAATCAGATGGAAACAGCAAATCAAGAATTTAACTACTCTTATACATTCAAAGGAAAGTCAACTATATTCCAGCAATGATAAAGTCAACAATATTCCAGCATAACATGACACCATTATATACCCATTATATACCAAACCAGGTTGGGGTGTTATAGAAAATTATGTAAAATAGATGCAATAGTCCACAAGCATAACATACAGTTTTGACACAAGTAAAAGGGCACTGACCCAAATATTGCTAATCATCTACCGTAAGTGATATCACTAATCTAGCGTAAGTGATAACTGATAACACTATGTAACCACACAACCCTGCATCTAAATACTCCATCAATAAAAGATGACATACAAAAAATACTCATAGCGGTAAAAAAAAAGTCTATTATATAGCGCAGTGAAAAACTAAACAGTTAAAGGTTAAATCTCGATAGCTTAGTTTCAAGTTTGATGGAATGACATCGACTCCACAGTGACTAATAATATCAATAATAATAGGAGGTCATAAAAATGTGTCAGGGAATGGCAAATAAAGATCAAAATTTACCTGAATTACATAAGTTACAAGAGAACCAACTATTTAAAATAAACAATAATATTTGCAAACAGAAGGATACAGTGCTCTACTGATACTACGGAAACATGCAGTGAACATGTGTCCATACAAAATACATATAGTAATCAAGCGTTTAAAAAGAAAGATCCAACACACGCTCACGTAATGTATCCAGTGGAATCACAAGACATATTCAATGATGTCATAGTAAATTATAAAACTAGGATAAAGCTAAGTTCATGTTTTAGGCTCAAGTCTAAAAAAATCTTGAGGCCAAGTTAAGAACAGTCATTGAAGGTATGTGCAAAAAAGCCTAATGGCCATACTTTACAGAATTACACAATGCACAGACCTAGAAAGCTGTGGGAGAGCTTCAATCTGCTGTCCGCACAACTGTACAACCCACTTCCAAGGGTGAGAGATCGATGAATGGCACCCAATAACACAGATTCAATTTGGAGTGAGTTTAACTAGCTGAATGAATTCTACACGATACCCCCATGCCTGAATTCACCATCGCCACAATCTGCACTAGAGTCCAAACCACAAGGAGAGTCGAACCATTTAGGATTTTCAGGATAGAAGTTGTCTACCTGAAGACCAGCAAGACCTAAATCTGG
>JAULKM010000008.1:17533250-17553793 GCA_032355605.1 Rubia tinctorum
TTTTATATTAAACGATGGCCACAACTGGATGGTTTGCAATTTCATGATGTACTAATATCATTTCCTGATGCAATTCCATGTGGAGTCAAAGTTGCTGCAGAGGGTGGTAAGATAATCATGAATCCAGATAATAAGTATTTAGTAAAAGAAGGTGATGAGATTCTTGTCATAGCAGAAGATGATGACACATACGCCCCTGGATCCTTACCAGAGGTTCTATTTCTGCTCTGCTCAATGTCAACTGAAGCTACTGTTTCAATAATTATCCTTTTGTCTTGCTTTCGAAATGCCTTGTTCTTTTCCTCTTTGCCCACCTGAATAATAGTGAGCAACCTCTCTTGTCTAAGACTATCTTTAGGAGAAACTTTGTATGTAAAAAGGAAAAAAAGGCTTTCATAATTATTGATTCTCTAATGTATATTTCCCTGGTTGATGTGATATTAGAAAGAGTATAGAATCTGAGAGTTTAGATAGATGACGATAGCGGCAAAGGGTTATGACCAGAAGCAAATCTGATGTGAAATGAATGCAGTATTACTTTTCGACATTACCGCTGAAAGAGATTAGAATTAAGGAGCTTCAGGAGAATAGGGTAACACGAAAGGATTATGATAAGAAGTGAACCTAACAAGAAAGAATGTACAGTAGTATCTCTGGCCGGGACTCTATGTGAGTGTTTCATGCATTTATTTCATAAACGATGCCGTTAAACACAATTAGAAGTTAAATTGATCATATCAAGCATACTCACTCAAACCTTGGTGTTATTCTCGTGAAAAAGGAAATTCAAATTTAATTTATGAGTTGTTACTTTTGTTGAATGCTAGATGAAACATTCATTTCATAGTGTTGTAAACTAAAATTCTGGTTAACAAATTGGATGGACTTTTTATAAATAAATGTTGATGGATGAATCATGTATCAGTTCTGTTTTTGTATATCTGAACTCCCCATGCATGAACAAACGCAGCTATAAGAAAATGAGATAATCCTTGGGTAGTAATATACAAAATTACATATGTTGATCACAAGTGGATTACTTCATGGCCCTCTTTATTGTTTCCTTTCAGCAGCTTTTATCCTTTTGAATTCTTCCTATAGGTACGTGAGGGTCGCTGTCCAAGAATGATTGATCCTCCAAAGTATCCAGAAAAAATACTTTTTTGTGGCTGGCGGCGTGACATAGATGATATGATTATGGTAAGTGAAATATGCGTGTTTTCTGTCCTTTTTTGGGGCCTTTTTCTTCCCTACTGAGAGTTGTCTGAAGACCCCGAGAGCTTAACGAGTTTGGATTTTCTTTGACTTTTGCTGTGTAGGTATTGGAGGCATTCCTTGCTCCAAGGTCAGAATTGTGGATGTTTAATGAGGTTCCTGAGAAAGATAGAGAAAAGAAGTTGACAGATGGTGGTCTTGATATCTTAGGGCTGGAGAACATCAAACTTGTCCACCGTGAAGGAAATGCTGTCATCAGACGTCATCTGGAAAGTCTTCCTCTGGAGACATTTGATTCTGTGAGTTATAGTCTTCTGACACCTTGTTCTTCGATTGAAATTCATCTTCAGCATTATGTAATCCTGACTGATTACTAACTCTGTGACACCAGATATTGATTCTTGCAGATGAATCTGTTGAAGATTCTATCGTAACCTCAGATTCTCGATCTCTTGCTACCCTTCTCCTTATCCGAGACATTCAGGTCATTGCTACTGCCTTTTCATGTCTTCTCCTCTTCACTTCTCTTTCTCTCTCTGAGCATCTTTTAGTGGGATTGTTGTAAAAGATTCTGGAAAAAAAATTCTATTTTACATAAATTAATTGATGAAATATAACTTCATGTATGAGAGATATTTACTTTTGAACATTGTTGAATGTGGGTGATGAGGTGGAACAGTGGCCTGAATATATCGTATTCGAACGTGTTGAGTACTGCTTTTACCAGTTCAGTTTATTAGCATGTAGCTGTTACAGCTGTGTGTACTCATTAACACTTTTGTGATAGCCATATGTGCTCTTACTGAATATCTTTGTCTACATAGGTGAATGCTTTGAATTCATAAATGGATCATAACTGAAAGATCCACTTCTTATGTTTATTTTGCAGTCAAAGCGGCTTCCATACAAAGATACAAAATCCCTTCCCCTAAGGAATTCTGGATTCTCTCAGAGCTCATGGATTCATGAAATGCAGCAAGCATCGGACAAATCAATAATCATAAGTGAGATATTGGATTCTAGGACTAGGAACCTTGTCTCAGTTTCCAGAATAAGTGATTATGTGCTATCAAATGAGCTGGTGAGTATGGCTCTGGCCATGGTAGCAGAAGATAAACAAATCAACCGTGTACTGGAAGAGCTTTTTGCTGAAGAGGTATGGTTCATGATTTTCATAGTTACTACAAAGTTACTCGGAGTGTATGATCCGCGTGCTATTATGTTATTTGTTCTTTAGCTCATAAATATGTGCCATTTCAGATACTCCAACAGTTGTTTTCACTTGGAGTATTTAGGCTGCTTATGTTCTTCAACAGTTGTTTTCACTTGGATGTCAATTGACCTGCTTTAAGTTAAATTACATAACGATGAAATCTAATTGACTTGGGCGATCCACATGAACTGTGCAGGGAAATGAGCTGTGCATCAAGCCAGCAGAATTCTATCTTTATGATCAAGAAGAACTCTGCTTTTACGATATAATGAGACGAGGGCGTCAAAGACAGGAAATTGTGATTGGCTATCGCCTAGCAACAGTGGAATGTGCTGTTATCAACCCAGCAGACAAGTCGAAACCACAAAAGTGGTCCCTGGATGACGTTTTCATTGTTATTTCTTCAGGTGATTGACTAACCCGTGCTATCTGCACTAGTAATTATCAGCCAGATAGTGATCGAAGATGAGATAGGTGCTGTATTTATACGGATTTATGTTTTCTGCTTATTATGTTATTGAGGCATTAGATGAATATGATCCTTATAGGAATTCAGGAGTGAAATCGGTAACTATATGATTGCACTGACTTCACTTTACCAAGAAAAGTGGCTGGACCAGTTGATTTTAGGTTCTCCTGAGCTGCTTTTTTGATTGCTCTGTGGAGAACTGTACCGTTAACATGAGAAGTAGGAAGCAAGAATCCAAGGCAAGCCGAGCCGAGAAAGAGTGAGGACACTGCAATTTTTCTTTTTGATCGAACACTGATTCCTCAGGGCTGAAGGTAGTAGCTTAATTTTTGGCTCTTATTCTTTCTGTGACTGCCCCACATCTACTCCAATAGTATTGATGCAACGTGTGGATTAAACACGATGACAAGAAGGTGTTACTTTTGTTTGAAGTATGACAAGAAGGTGTTTTAGCTGTATGTGTATTGCATCTTAAATCCTTTACTCCCTTTGTATCCTTTTGTTTTCTGTTGTACTGTATTTGTGATTGCAAGAGACGAATTCGATGCTCATGCTGCGTATGAGAAGGCGAAAGCTGAACACGTCGCATGGATGGCTAAGGATCGATGTGTACGTAGCCTTCTATTTTCGTCCCTTACGAAGGAAGCCTTGGGCGAAATTTCAGATTCCCAGCAAATCTGGGACACCCTTTAGGCCATGTACCAAAACTGTAGCAATCTCGCATCTTCGTTCTCAATCCCTCAACATCCGCATATCCCAAGTATGATATACTATGAACTACATCTGTATTTTAAGAGTATTTGAGCATCTTTCTATTGTGGGATCTCGACCAATGATGATCAAATCTCGTGATTTTTAACCGCCCCTGGTGCTGAGTTTATGGATTTTTCTGCCTGGCCCAAGAACCACGAAGCCTTCTTGGGAAATCGTGTTTCAGGGCTTCTTACTTCTAGACCATGGCTTTCGCAGTCTAACAACATGTGCAATTTAAAAAAATCGCTTTAGAAATCGAAAACACCCACAGTGATGGTTTCTTGTGTGGAAATCGGTTAAAAAATTGGAGGGCCCTGCTTTTCCCCATTTTCACATGCTTCCGTCAGAAGCTGGGGCCGCCCACATGCTGCTTTGTTTGGGTCAATAATAGGGGCATGTGGCAGCGATCCATTAACCCACGTATTCCACTCATTGCTATTTTTTGTTTTAATTTAGGGACACGTGGCACCTTTTGACTGAGCCACGTGTCCCAACCCCCCCTTTTAATTTTTTCAAAAAATCTGAAAATTTTTAAATTTTTAAATTTGTAAATTTATTTTAAAATCAGAATAATATTTGTAAAATTTGTATTTTTAAAAAAAAATCTGAAAAAATTTTGTTCACAAAGTATTTAATAATTTTTAGAAATAATGAAATGAAATTTTAAAAATGAAAATGTATCATTAAATTAATTGTTGGGCAAATATTAAATGCGAAATTTTAAATTTCACATTCAACTTATTTTTGAGTGACCAAATGTAATAAAAAATGTTAATGGTAAAATTAATAAGCAAGATAGAGAAAATCAAATGTGGTACATGAATAGTATAAAATTGTTTCTTACCAGTGTGGAGAAAAAATGAGTGGTTTCTTAAGCGATTTCTTAAAGTGAGGTGGAAGAGAGAGAATGAAAAAAAAAATATTTGATTGGTAAGAAACCGGTAGTGATTTCTACCATTAAACATGGTCTAAGAGCATTTACAATGGAGGGTGGGAGAGAGGAGTTTGGTGAGTGGAGGGCTACAATAGGGGGGGTTTGGTGAGTGAAGGTGGGAGAAGAGAGGAGGACTTGGGAGGAGGAGAGCCAAATTAGCACCCTCCAAAACTCTCCCAACTCATCACATGAGTGAGTCCCCCATTGATGAGTTGAAGATTTTAATGAGATAAGTTTTAAACTTTAGTCTAATAGTATTGTGTCATGTGTCATCCTAATTTGTAGTTTTGCTCGAACGGATTTAAATTGGCGAAACACAATTATCTTCAAAAAAATATAATTTAAAAATGACACCAAAATTTATAAAAACAACTTCTTTATAAATAGATACCAACATTGATACATTTCTCACATGTCTTCTAAGTTCTATTTTCCTCTCCTTCATTGTTACGATTTTTTTTGTAGTTTGTTGATTTGATTCGAATTGTTGAAAACGAATTCATCTAATTCCAATTTCAATAATCAATCGACAAAGTCAAATTCATCGAATTCAAGATATTTCTACGAATACATAAAAATATATATTTAAATAAATACATAAATACATATATACATCATATTCAAAATATATATGTTGTAGTAAATATTAGATTGTAGAAATATAAAAATGTGTAAAAGAAAAAGAAAAAGATGCGGGGACAATAATGATGATGTGAAATTGAGTAATATTTGTGGAGTTAAATTGGAGATGAGAGTTTTGGTGGGTGTAATTGAGGAGAGAGAGTGATTATATTATTTAAAAATTTAAAAAGTGGGAGTATTGGTGGGTTTTGGTGAGTGTTGATTGTAGATGCTCTAAGAAATGTCCCTTGGTGCTTACACGTGGATTATGCACTGGAGGCGGCTGCGCGTCTAGCCCTTGGTCAGTTTCCTGGCTGGTCGGGAAAGGTATTTTGGGTAGTCTTCTGGTGCTTGCGGTCATGGTTCTAGCCTTTAATTCCAATGGTGTGGCAATTTGAGTCATGTTGCTTCTCACTGCTTTTGTCTAATTTCGTGCCCCTTTTAGTCCACTCATCTTGCCCATCAATTCCAGCCTTCTCGGCATATTTAGCCAGTGGCTGTCACTTCAGACTGGTATATTGATTCGGGTGCACAAATCAAATGATTGCTTCATCATTTGTTCGTGAGAGTGCCACGTCTTATACCAGTCATACTCATGTCTCTGTTGGTAATAGCAATGCTATGTGTATTTCTACTATTGGTGATTCCCTACTTACGTCTACTTTGCGCTTATCTAATGCCTTAGTTGTGCCTGACATTACCAAGAATTTATTGTCTATTAGTAAGCTTACCAGGGATCTTGGTGTTCTCATAACTTTGATTACCTACCCTTCATTGTTCAGCACAAAGTAACCAAGCCAATCATGGGCAGTTTTCATAGTGATGATGGATTATATGTACTGGATTGAGGTGAAGAGGCCTTATTTTCTTTTGTTAAGAAGAATAAAATTCGAGCATGTTTTGAGTCGTGGCATGTCTGATTAGGAAATGTGTCAAATAGTACTAAACGACCTAAGCATGTGCTTGATTTGATTTATTATGATTTATGGGGTTCAACACCTATTTTACATGGAAATTATTTTTCTTATTATGCTCTTTTTGCAGATGATTACTCACGATACACGTGGCTCTATTTTATTTGTTGCAAGTTTGACTTTGTTGAAGTTCACTTGCAATTTGAGGCTTTTGTGGAAAACCAATTCTCTGCTTGTATTAAGGTGTTCCAGAGTGATGACAACACTAAATTCCTCAATACTCGTCTTCACACTTATTTTATGACGAAAGTGATTTACCATTATATTTCACGCCCCTACATGGCCAAGAAAAATGGTTGTGCCGAGTGCAAACATCGCCATATCGCTTAAATGGGTCTCACTATGCTTCTCCACTCTCATATGCCACACTATTCTTTTTTAAATTGATGCCTTTTCGGCAACAATCTACACCATTAATCGCCTTCCTACACTAGTCCTTGATGGAGAGACACTATATGGTATATTGTTTTAGTGCACACCTATTAACTTTAACTTCCATTCTTTTGGTTGTAGAGTTTATCCTTTTGTCCGTCCTTATGTTGATCACAAACTTTCACCACATAGTATTCCTTGTGTGTTTATCGGTTATAACTCCTAGTACAAGATATTCAAGTGTCTAGATACTACTTCTAGTAGGGCCTATATTACTCCCCATGCTTGGTTTGATGAGACGTGGTATTTATCTGTCAAGAGCTGCACTTTTATCTTCCTTGGAAGTTTCCTCTTTCATTGATTCAGTGATCCCTAACATAGTTTATGAGTTTTTCCTTCATTTGTATTGCTCCATGTTCGTCCTCCTTGACTGATTTTCCTCCACGGGTGCCGACCACTGTACCTGTCTCAGATCATGTCCTTAAGTCTCCGCCAGCTTCTCCTTTGATTTCATCTAGGTCCTCTTCGCCGATTACTGATTCGTCTTCCGATAATTCTTCTGATCTGCCATCTACTTGGACCCATCATTTGACTAATTGGACATGTGATGGCACAGGACAACTTCGTCAGCTTGATAAATATGTTTTTACTGGTCTTATGATTTCCTTACTTGCTTAGACTGGGATTTGCGATTATCGCACTACCCTTCGTGATCCCCAATGGGTAGCTGCGATGGATGGTGAGATGGTTGCTCTTCATCATTAGCATACTTGAGATTCGGTTCCCATGTCCTCCTGATATGAATGTTGTCGAGTACAAGCGGGCTCTCCACTTAAAGTATTATCCTGACAGGATTATGGAGTGTCACATGCTCATCTTATTGCTCAGTCTACTCTTAGCTATTGAGTTTTAACTTTGATCACACCTTTAGTCCAGTGATTAATATTTCCAATGTAGCAAAGTTCATGCCATTTCCATTGGGTAGAAGTGGCCCTTGCATTAGGTGGATGTCAAGAATACTTTTCTTAACGGTATTATTGATGCCCTAGTTTATATGGCTTAAACCGTTGGCTACAAGGATCTAGTTTGGCCTGATTTCGTGTGTCGTCTATGGAAAGATATTTATGGGCTTAAGTAGGTTCCTCATGATTTGTTTCAGAGGTTTAGTGGCTATCTTTGAGAGCTTGGTTTTGTCTGTAGTTTCTCTCAAATGTCCTAGTTTGTTTTCTCTCACAGTACTGTTCTTTTTTACCTTTTGGGTGTAATTTGATGATATCATTCTTATTGGCAATGATTTTTCCGCCATTCGCTAGTTCATCTCTCGTACTGATTGAGAGGTTGCTTTTAAGGATTTGGGTTCGTTGAGTTACTTTCTTGGACTGGAAGTATCCACCACTCGTCAGGTCTGTTCTTAGGTCAGACCAAGTATGCTTGTGGCAAGCTTCAATGAGCAGGTATGACTGATGCTGCTTTTGTCTCCACGCTTTTTATGCATTCGTCTCACCTTTTCAGCAGTCTGATTGATCTGTTTGCTAATCCTACTCTCTATCAATCTCTGTTGGTGCTTTGCAGTATCTTACCATTACTCATTCGGATTTGGCTTTGCGGTCAACTCGGTCAGTCAGTTTCTTCAGGATCCTCGTGACGGTCACTTTGCAAATTTTACTAGGATTATAAGATATGTTAGGGATACCTTTCACTACGGTTTATCCTTTAGCTCTACTGCTTTCTCTCAGGTGTTAGGATTAGGGGTGACAAATGGGCGGACGAGTTACATATGGGTTGGGTAATATGGATAACTTATAAATTATGGGTATGACCCATATTATGACGAGTCCAAAAATGGGTAGAGTCAAAATGGGTCTGGTTGAAACCCGTTCAACCCATTGGTTGAAAATTATTCAACTCACGGGTTGAAAATGGGTAAACTCGTGGGTTTCAACCCCATATATGAACCCATATGGGTTTATATACCAACCCATATGGATAAACTTGCGGGTTTCAACCCATATATTGACCCATATGAGTTTATATACCAACCCATATGGATAAACCCGCTATCAACCCGCAAACCCAACCCTTCAGAATCTTTGACTCATTACCCATTTTACCCATGCCCACCTCGGTTTAAAAATAGACAACTCACTTGACCCGCGAGTTACAGATCTATTTTGCCACCCCTAGTTAGGATATTTCAATGTTGACTGGGCTCTATGCCTTGAGAATCATTGCTCGACATATGGATATGTTTTTTAATCTTGTCTTTTGGAGTGCCAAGAAGCAGCCGACGATTTCTCTTTCTAGTTTGACTCTAAGTACCGTGCCTTGGCTAATACTACAGGGAGGTTACCTGGCTTTCTTGTCGGCTTCTTGACCTCCATTCCGTTTTCTGAGTTGCCTCTCTTGGTGTGTGACAAAAAAAATTGCGATCTTTCTTGCATAGAACCCGATTGCTCACAAGCGCGCAAAACTCATTGACATTGATTATCATTTTGTTCGAGAGTTGGTTGACAATGGCAAGCTGCGTGTTAGTCATGTACCTACTTCTCTTCATATTGCAAATAAATCCCTAAAGGCCTCTCTCACCCTTTGTTTGATTTTTTTAGGTCAAACCTTTACATTTTGATTCATCTGACGCTTCACTTGATAGAGTGTTAGGATTAAAAAGATAGACTGGGTGCATTATATTCTAGGGTATTTTAGGTGTTGTCTATTTACCTTTGTAATGCTCTTATACTCTATATGTTTTCACACAATACAAATCCCTATTCAGTTAGAATTTCCTTATTCACAATTTGTTTCTTTCTTATGAGATTCTATGTTCGTTGGTGTCAGTAAAACTTACTGAAATCATGATGTAAATAATTTAAAGGAAAATATACCCTTCTTTAAAATATGGAGGAAAAATCTTCTTCTTCATTTCTTTTCATTAATTTATATAATGAAAGTGGGATAAGGAAAGCCAATGTTGTATTTTTTACGTACTACAAATTTACAATTGATCACTATTCACGAGCTTATCTCCCAAAGTTTTGATAAGCTATCAATGGAGGTTGGTTAGAAAGACTGATCTTTTCTTAAAGTGCTCAATTATTTATCTTTTACACATTTAATTAATTGTTTATTAATCTAACGTAAGCCATCTTATTCACAGCTGATCAAGAAATTAAGACGCAACAATGTGATAATTTAATTTGTGTGGTCTGTGGTTTATCCTTCGTAATGTCCAAAGGCATATTGACAGATTTGGTAACGTACTAATAAGTACAAAGGTAGCTGGTGGTTTTAGTAAATCAGATGAACCAAAACGTTATTCATAAGTAAGCAACCAAAATGCATGATTTGACAGTTGTATAGTGATAATTAGGTACATGCTAAGTACTAACCACTACGTTGTTTAGTCATATTCACTGCACTGAGTTTGTCAAATTAATAAAAGGATTGTGATAGGATTACAACATTCATCCATTACCCTATCACATTTACTTTTGACAATAAAATTTTTAATTTTTTTTAAAAAATCAAACTTAGAGAATAAAATTAAAATTAAGTAAATAAAATTGAGATAATAAAATTAAAAATTAAGTAAATAAAATTATAAAGAGTATCATTGTTGAGTAATAAATATTGTTTGAAGTTTCCGATTAACTTAATTTGTACGTTTCTTTAATGTTTATCCACTTTTTTTTTGGTGTGGGGTCACTTAATCAAAGTCATCTTTGACCAAGAAAAACATGTTTATTTCCAGAGAGTTCCTAAATTTTAATTGGAGCCCTTTTAGAAAAATTATAATATTATAGTTCACAATAAACGAATACCAAAACGAGAATATATACTGCTCAACTATATTATTCTTTTCCTAAAACTAGCATTCATTCAAGCATTTCTGCTTATTGTTTATAATGGATTAATTTTGCTCCATTACATGATCGGGTGGGATGGGGTGGGAAGTTTTTCACTCACATCCTTTAAAATGTTAATATCTTGTGTTTTATACCACAACTAACATTTATATTGTATATATCCCCAGTTTTTACTGTAAGTTGTATTTTAATAGTTGAATAGAAAAATATTTAATCTTTAATGTCAGAATTATGAGCTTCTATCATAAAACTAATTGGTGCTACGTAGGGGTGACTCGTGATCTTATATATTGATTCGTAACTCTATTAACCATCGATGTGGGAGTCAGCGGGACAGTAACACGCCCCCTTACGTGCAACAAAATTAATCATCGCACAACGTGGATATAAAGGGGTCCCAAACCTGTGACTCTGATACCATATTAGAATCATGAGCCCCTATCGTAAAACCAATTGGTACTTTGATAATACGTATTCATGCTGGGTCCTAAATGTCTAGTATAGCCAGCCTAAGTTACTCTATTTTATACACAATACAATAACCTTTGGGTAGTAAACATTGGGCCGACTCAGGGAAGAGTTTAGTACTTGCAGCACAAGCAAACAAAAGAGTTGCCCTATCTACCACCCTATATAAAGGAGAAAGGTAACACTGTATACTCAACTATTCATTCCTAATTTGATAGACACTATTTCTGACTTAAGCGTCTGAGGCTCTTCCCCCGGACAACTCCGGGGGCTTTGACTTGCAGATTCTGGCCAAACGAGCGGCTAATACGGTGTCGGTGGTTTGGGCGCATCAATTTTGCATGCCCAGTGGGACCGTTAGTCAGATCTACAAATTTCGGTGTTCATGTCCGCTTCTACAGCAAGCACATTGCATAGAAGTGAACGAGTCAAAGGTATAACCTTAGACGCCGGTGAAGAAGTGCAGTCTCCCTATCGGGGAAGAAAAGGGGGAAATGCAAAAAAATGCAGTCCGACCCCCAGTCCCTTCGAGTGCCGGGAACAAACCCCCAGTGGCATTCATAGAGCATATCCCAACTATCATAAAGGAGTCTCGGATTGAGACTTCCATGTCATTCAGGTGAATGGAGATTAGTGTTGAGCCTTGAGCGGGAGGCTTTGGAATTCCTTTCTCGCAAAGCCGAGCGTATCAGCAATGAAAAAATGAGCCACAATTCATGGAGACTTCGGCAGATTCGCAGGTGGGAGCGGCAACAGGTGCCGCTTGAACCACTAAAGGCGCGAATAGTGCACCTCCTTTGTCCCAGCAAGATCTGGCGCAGCTGGATCAAACCCTTTGATTTGCTAGTTACCAGGTAGACCCCCCGATGCTCTAATAAATAATGATCCAGCAGCCGGTGGCACCCCCATTAACGGTGCAGCCGAGATTCCAGCTACAGGCCACCTCGAGGGCATCCCACCAAGTGAATATGGAAATGGGTTTCCAGGATCGATATCAACCAACTTTCCCCAGGTTGGGTAAGACATTGGCATATTCGATGCATGTCTTAATTCCTCACATGTTGAACCAGGCGATTCCTTGCCCGGTGGCCTGGCCAGCGGGGCGCTACCTCGGCTACAAAAGTCAAATACATCTATGGCCTCGACTTGAGATCCCCCATATGACCCTTATCACCAAGGGCAACAACAACGGTACCACAACTCTGCTATGGGAAGACTATGGCTTATATATATGGCTTCGAACCCCCAGTACCAGATCCCCAATGTAGATGCTTCTTTTCTTTCAAGCCATTACGGAGATCCATAAATGGGAGGCGAGTCGAGTGACACCCTCGCATGGGAAGTGGATAGGTTGATTGGGTCCTTGGGCCAAGTCACAGCCTCTACTCTTAGTTCAATGATCATGGCGGCTCGGTGGCCCAGCGATATGAAATCACCCGAGGGAATTCCTTACATATAGTGGAGACACATACCATCGTAAGGGGTCACTGTATTCCTACAGAGACTTTGGAAGGGCCCTGCTGAGCCAATTCTTCCAAAAGAAAAGGTTTACCAAAACCTTGATCGAACTTTACCAAAGCAAGCAGCAGTCTGGTGAGTCGACGGAAGCATTCTACCATCAACATATAGACGAGAGCCTCAGTATAATCAACCGTACCGAGGATGAAGTAATCCTAGGTTACATGAATGGAATGTCTAACCTCGACCTGTACAAAAATCTGGTCTCGAAGACACCAGAAACCCTGCATCAACTGCAAGAAATTGTGGAATAGTACTCTAAAATTGAGGAGGTTACGAAGTAGAAAAGAAAGGGGGATAGGTGGGGCAAAAAGAGTTCTAAGGACTCAGAGTCAAAATCAAAGAGGCCGGAAGCCTCGAACTAAGGCTTCGAAGGATACACCCCTTATCCAAGTCACAAATGGAAATACACTTCATCTATAAGGGGTTATTCTGGGCTCCCTTTCTAGGCAAAGACTTTCCCAGAAAAAGGGATTTTCCTAATTTTTGCGATCACCACAAAGAGCGTGGGCATGATATGAATGAGTGTATCCAACTAAAAAGGGAATTTGATAGATGTGCAAAAGAGGGTTTACTCTTTGACTGTGTCGAAGGTCCAGAGGGAGGGGGATCCTCGAAAAGAAAAGGAGGTCGTCACAATTGGAAACCCTACAAAAAGGGATCTAACATAGGCGGCTGTGACCAGCAAGGAAAAATGGAGATCCAGCTGAAAATTAGCCGAGAGAAAATGGCAAGCCCGACGAGGAATCTCGGGCAGATAGAAATTGGGGTGATGGGGCCAATAGAGTAATCAATTTCATCAATGGGGTGGTGAGTGACCAGTCCTCGAACATCATCATCAAAGCCGATTCCCGATATATGCCCCCTGGAGAGCCCAGCCAGAAAATATTTAGACCTGAGGAAGTCATAACTTTCTCAGAAGCAGATCAGTACCCAGTCAAACCCCCCATACGGACTTGATGGTGATCCATGCCACAATCAGATTTTTTTTGTCTAAAGGGTGTTTGTAGACTATGGTAACAGAGTATAAGTGATGTTCGCAAACTGCTTCAATCAACTGGGGCTGGGGCGTGAAAGTTTGAGGAGAATGAATTTGACCCAATCTGACTTTAATGGGAAAATGGTGCTCCCCATGGGAGTTATAAACCTCCCATTCAAGGTAGCAGATGGTGATAAAGAAGTGATTGTCAACTGCAGCTTTGCCGTGATCGATGCCATATCCCCCCTATAATGTGATATTAGGAAGGCCTTGGATATTCCAGGCTAGAGCCATATGGTTCTCTTATCACTTAACGATGAAATTCCCCACAAAAAAATAGCAGTCATCAGAGGGGATTAGTCAGCAGCTAGAAGCTGTTTGGAAATTTCCCTGTAAGAAGCAAAGATGGGGGATAGAGTGGCTTTGATTACCGGAAAGGTCGGACCCATGGACACCGAGCCGCTAGCTATTCGATCACAAGGAATGGTGGTTGGGGGAAAAAAGATACCGCCTGCAACAAAAGAAAAACTAAAGGATCTCCTCGATGACCATGCAGATGTATTTTTGTGGAGTACAACTGACCCACAGGAGTGCCCGAGCAGTTGATGGTTCACAGGCTGAACGTCGACCCTTCCCAAAAGCCTATCAAGCAGAAGAGAAGGTTGTTCATCCTTGAAAGAGCTAAAGCCATAAAGGAGGAAGTCCATAAACTTCTGAACGAGAAGGTCATCAAAGAGGTGTTCTACCCGGAATGGCTGGAAAAACCCGTTATGGTCCCCAAGCATAGAGGTGCTTGGGGAATGTGCATAGACTTCATTGATCTGAAGAAAATTTGTCCGAAAGACAGCTACTCCTTGCCCTCCATCGACATGTTGGTCTAAGCCATACCAGGTTTCAAAGTCCTAGCTTTCTTTGATGCCTATAAAAGCTATCACGAGATAGTTATGGAGGAGGATAAGTAGAAAACATCATTCATCACAAACGTGGGGACATTTTGTTATAAAAAATGTCATTCGGCCTAAAAGACAAAGAGGTAACCTACCATAGGTTGGTCAACAGATCTTCAAGAAGCAGATAGGTAGAAACATGGAAATATACGTGGATGATATGGTAGTAAAAATCAAGGACTACGATAAATTCTTGCTAGATCTCGAAGAAACCTTTTGAAGACTCCATAGCGCAAACCTAAAGCTTAATCCAACTAAGTGTGTGATCGGAGTGGAGGCAGGAAAATTCTTGGGGTTCATGATCTCGGAAAGGGGGATCGATGTGAACCTGGAGAAATTTGAGGCTTTGATAAGCATGAAGGCCCCTCGAACCGTCAAGAATGTCCAGAGACATACAGGATCACTGGCCGCTTAGTTGATTCCTCTCTAAAGGTGGTAAAAAACACCTGCCATTCTTCGAGGTGCTTCAAAAAGCCAAGAAAATTGAATGGACGCAAGAGTGTAACCAAGCTTTTAGGAATTTAAAAGAACATTTGCGAAGCTTTCCCACCCTCATGAAGCTGGTGAAGGGGGAATATTTGTACTTATACATTTCGAAGTGTAGAAATTTATATTGATTCCCAAATCGTGGTCCAACAAGTCAAGGGGGGAGTATGAGGCTAGGGAAAGGAGCTTGTAGCATTATTTGAAGGTGGTAAAGCCTCTCCTTCAACATTTCCACCATTACACCCTGACTCAAGTCCCTCCAGAAAAAAACCATAAGGCTAACGCCTTAAGAAAGCTAGATTCATTGGACTTAGACTTGCAGTCGTAGGGGTATTTGATGGTGGAGACGCTGAGCAAACGTAGCTTCGAAGAAGAAACAACAGTAATGATGGTGGAAGAATAAAATTCGTGGATAACACTAATCTTGAGCTACCTTCGAGATGGTACCTTTATAGAAGGAGCCATCAAAGTAAGAAAAATTAGATTGAAAGCTCCCAAGTATTTAATCCACGAAGATGTTCTCTATCGACTAGGTCACCTGCAGCCTCTTCTTCGATGCGTGCCCCTCATAAAGTTGACTACTTAATTAGCGAGACCTACGAGGGAGCATGCGGGAGTCACCAGGGGGCTCGATCGATTGCTAAAAATCTTCTTCTAGCAGGGTATTACTGGCCCAAAATGTTCGATGAAGTTAACAATCACATCTAATCTTGCCATTAGTGCTAGCGGTATGAACCAATCACCTATGTTCCCCTAAGAAGAAATGATGAACATACATAACTCATGGCCATTTGACAAATGGGGGATCAAACTTGTAGGCCCCTTTCCAGAAACCTCATGAAAGGTCCTCCCTCCATGAGGCCAAGGTGAAGGAAAAAATCAAGCAGTATCATGACCCAGTTCTCTCCAGGAGACCTCGTAATGAGGAGAAATGAAAAAAAATTAGAGGGAGCCAGAAGGCAAGCTGGTAGCAAACTGGGAAGGACCCTACCGGGTCATTGAAGCATACCCTAGAGGTAGCTATGTCCGCGTTCTTCTGAGTTACGCGTTCTTCTAAGGTCATTCGAAGTTGTGCTCTTCTTTTTCCCCTTGGATTTTTTATAGGGGCTCGAGAACTCGAAGCCCCTTGACTCTTACTCCTTATGTACTTCATCCATCCTTTAGCCTCATCATAACCCTCGTCATACTTAGGGTAATTTTCAAGCTCCTTACGCTTCATGTTGTCTACTGTTTCTTAAAGGCATGACTCAAAATTATCAATAAGGGCCACCATTCCAAGCTGAAGTCAGTAGGTTCGAATATTGTCTTCATAAGCCTTGAATGTGCTTTGATGCTCTTTGGCATCCTCTTCGAGCCGGTCCCATTCTTGATAGGCAACTAAACACAATTGCTCGGTTTTGCTAACTGATTTTTCTAAGTACTCAACCCGAGCTTGAAGCTCTTAGCTCGTCCTTTTCCAGCCCTCGAGCTTGGAGGTGGTCTCTTGAACAACTTCACGAAGAGCTTTGGAGTCTGGTAAATGTTTATGGGCTTCAAGATGGTAGTGAACCATAGCCGCCTAGGTGCTCAGAGAAGATTCTCTACCGGATGACTTAAATCCCTTAGCCGCGTTCAAACACTCTTGAGTCGATCTAAACCATGTGTCGGTGGTCATATTGGTAAGAAGTTGGCGGTGACGGTTGAGGAGGAGCTTGTGGTTGTCTGCTAGCCTATCCCGGGCAGCGGCTAAGAGATCCCTCTCCTTCTTTAAATGGCTTAGCTCATCAAGCAAAATCCTTTGGGTCTCGTGCTGGCCACCCAGCCATAATTCCAACTCCTCCCTTAGGCAATTTATCTTGCCAAGCAGACTCCTCTGATTTTCGTGCCAGCCGCAGGCAATTTATCTCGGCAATTTATCTTCCATAACGCTAACTCTTCCTTAGCAGCTAGAAGTTCCTCTTCGAGATAGAGGGATCGACACCAATACCGCCCAGTGGCTATTCGATGATCCCATGCCCACTCCTCGATTTCATGGTACCACTTCTTCATTACTTGGAAGAATAAGTCAAAGAGGGACCCCCTTTGAGAATAGGGGGCAGTAAGGAACCAGGGATAAACTCTACAAGAAAGTAAAAAAAAACACTAGTAAGTAAAAACACACAAGTAAGAAAATGGAATTTCATTACCCATGAGCTCAAAGCAAAAGGGGTACAAAAGATAGCCCTGGATAATTCCTAGGGAAGGCTCATAAATTTTCATTTCCCCCTACGCTACGTTCAGCCGAGCATTCTCGCTGGTTTAAGTATCGACGACCTTCTGAGCCTCCAGCAGCTTTATCTTGAGCTCTTCCGATTCCACCAGCTTCTCCCAAAGCTTCTTCAGCTCCTTCTAATGTTCGGAGTTCAAATTCTCTAGCTTTTTCCAAAGCTCCATCACCTCGGAAGCATTGGCAGGTGAATCCTTGGCTAGAAGTGCCTTTGCCAAGAAATCCTGGAAAACAGAGTTGAGGGCCTCTACAGTGGCCACTACCCCTGGGAACTCAGCAAGGGAGGGATCAGCCAAGCCCAAGGTGATGAGACCAACCTCCCCTAAGGTAAGTTTGGCCCTAGAGTCAGTATGGGACTCAAATTGAGCCCCACCGTCTATTTTCTCCCTACAAGAGTTGGGGCTGTGGGTTGAGGAACACAGGCCCCTCGTCCTGCTTGAGATTTTGAAACACTGGAGGGGGGATCTTAATAGCCTCTTCATAAGCAATGTCATCCTCGTCCTCCGAAACTATCTCGACAAATTCTTTTCAGAAGCCCACTGAAACAAAAAAGAGGGGGATTAGTAAAACAAGTGCAAAAACAACAATGGAAAATTTAAACAAAAATTAAATTTCCGCAAACACCTTCGTGCAATGGGGAGAACCTTTGGAAAAGGCCTCATAGACCTTAGTGCCCCATTGGTCTTCAGCCACAGCAGGTTCATCCTCCAATAAAGGCTCTAAGGACTTTGAAAAACCAGAAAGCTTGACCTTTTTTGGCCTTTTTGATGCCCCCTCCTCAAAAGTCGAATGGGCTTTCCTCTTGCCCTTCTTGGGCTTGCAGCTCTTGCCCTATTTCTTCTTTTTTCTTCTTAGTAGAGGGGTCCTTCGAGAAGTTAGAAGGGGGGAGGCTTAATAAAAAGTGGGCCATGGCCTTAAATCCACTTTTCGTAAATCTCTGATGGCCAGGAGTAACCAGACACGTATTTCTAATAGGCAGCAATGTCTAGGGATTGACCCAGAAACTTATCCTTACCCGTGACCACACACTCCGAAGCGGAATAGTTGGTAATGTTCTCGAACCTGGGTTTTGAATTCCACCCCGAGACATAATAGCACTCACCCTCGCTATCGAAATTGTAAATAAGAGGCTTGTTCCAGTCCCATAAATTCAAAGAAATTTTAGTCGGGTTATCCGAGAACCTATTACTAAGAATTAGGATCCCCTTAATCACTGCATTATTGTGCTCTACGTCCTTGCTACGAGAAAGGTAGTAAAAGGACCTGAAGAGTTCGGAGCTGGGGGTGATTCATATATTTTCACATTGGGTCATGAACACCATAACATAGAGTATGGCGTTCGAATGACTTTGGGCCAAATTGATTTGGTGCTCCTCGAGGAGCCGAGAGAGGATATGGGGAAGGGGAAAACAAAACCCGAATCTGAAATGGCGCTCATAAACAGCGCACCTCCCAGACCTAGGGTTCTTGGAGGGTTTCGTCATCTCGGAGGACCTCCAATCCCAAGTCCCCGGGAACTCTAATCACCGACGGGAGGGTAGATAATAGAAAGGGAATTTCTACGGGAATTGGCTTGGGGCTCTCTAGCACGGGGTTTAAAATAACCTCATAGATGAAGTATTGAATCTCCTTGTCCCTCTGAATATTCACCTCTCTCCGAACCTTTCCCTCGAAGTGACCCACTTACGGCGAAAACCCAGAGGCGGCACCATACAACTAATCAGGGTCTCTCTATCCCCCCTGCCATACAAACTAAAACCAGCGGTCAATGAAGAAATGGTGCCAGAACCTTGAAGGCGAGAGTTTTCAACTCCTCCAGTAGAAGGGACGGAAGGAAAATAGGACAAAATCTCCCCTCCCCCCAAAGTTGTTTGCGACATTGGGAAATTAAAAAAGAAGAAGGCGAACAAGAGGGAAAATGGGACTTACTTGTTGAAATTGGTTGGAATGAATTGGTCGGAGTTGTCTGGGAAAGAGCAGGAGCTCTGAGAAGTGGAAGAAGAAGAAAGACTTGGAAAATTTGGGTGAAAAGTAAATAAAGACCCTTGGAGGCGGTATATATAAAAGAAGAAAAAGGTAATGATTGCCTCGGGCCACCAACATCAAGGAAGAACATGGGATAATGGTCAGTGTGGGCAAAAGATTCCCAAAATTTATGGGAAAAACGGCATGCGTGGAATCCAGCATGGACCTCACGAACACGAAGGCATGAGTGAGCCATCATGCCCCTCATGACCTTTCCACTCTTGCTGAAACCCTCTTGGAAAAAAGAGATCGCAACCCCCAATTCCTTGTTGTCGAAGCCCGGAGGTCCCTTGTAAATAGGCAGATTCGAGGGAAAACTCGTATCTCCTAGTCCTTAATTAAAAGTCGAAAGCCGAGGATTGAACCCTTCACAAATGAATCCCTTCGAAGGTCGGACCCAAAGCCGATTCGAAGGATCCCAGGTCGACCCCGGTGAACCCTCGGACCCTTGAGGGACTTGGATATCGTATCCAGTGTCCAACAATGAGTTTAAATCAGCCATATCAAAGGTCGAAGTAACAAACTCATTGCAGGGAACCCCGAGGTCAAAGCCAAGAAACATTGGTTGAATTCAAGGTTCGAACCCTCAACTTTCTAGGGGTTTATTGAGAATACATATTCATGTTGGGCCGGCCCAGTGAAGAGTTTAGTACTTGCAGCACAAGCAAATAAAAGAGTTGTCTTATCTACCATCTTATATAAAGGAGAAAGGTAACACTGTATGCTCAACTTTTCATTTCTAATTTGATATACACTCTTTCTAACTTAAGCGTCGGAGACTCTTCCCCCGGACAACTCCGGCGGTTTTCTTGCAGATTCCGACCAAACGAGCGGTGGATACAACGGTGGCGGTGGCAGTTTGGGGCGCATCAACTATGTAGGAGTGATCCATTCTCTTATATATTAAGTCGTAATATTTTTTTTTAAATATTATAGACCAAATCTAATCGAGGATTTTATACTATTATTTTTTATCGTCATGTCATTTAATTTTCACCACATTTTGCATTCTCGTGTTTATAAGAAGTATTGTGTATCAGTTATCACGTACATGTGAAAGGAAAGTGATATACTCACTCAGTTTCTCTATAAGTGACATCATAAATTTAAGTGTTTGGATTTATGTAGAAAAAAAATAAGTAGATGAAATTGAATATAGAATGTAAAAAGTAGAATGGGTGGATGAAATTGAATGAATATTAACAAAAATGGAAAGTGTGTCAATATAAAAGAAATAACTCAAAAAAGAAAGTGTGTCAATAATAGAGGAATTAGAGAGTACCATTTGGCATTTTCGGATATGGAAAAAAAAAAAACCTGTAATATAAATTCAGACAAAACATATTACATGAAGTAGCACGTACAGGTACAACATAGAAACACTCGTCTACTCGCATGCATTCAGAATTTCATAATTAAATTTTACAAAATTAAATAATTCAATTTGGAGTTCCTCATCAA
>JAULKM010000008.1:17612653-17634868 GCA_032355605.1 Rubia tinctorum
AGTCTTGAAAATGTTTACCGCTCCAACGTTGACACGACGAGGCCTTTCCGGTCCGTGAAAGAGGCGGTGGAGATATTCGGCGAGCGGTTTCTCGCCGGAGAAATATACGCGCCGAAGCCCTTCTCGTTCCCCAAACCGGAGGCTCCCGTCTGCTTCTACACGCCGTCGCCGAGCCCGCAGAAGTCGCAGGACTTCACGTCGTCGTCGAGGTCCATGGACGACAGCGTTAACAGCATTACGGAAAACCCTAGTTTTGCAGAGGCGCTGAAGAAGCTCGAGGCGGAGCTGGAGGACACGAAGGCGGAGGTGCGGAAGCTGAAGGAGAGGGAGTCGGAGACGGAGGTGGCGGTGGCGTCGCTCAACGCGGAGCTGCACAAGAACATGTCGAAGCTGGCTCAGGCGGAGGCGACAGCGGCGGCGGCGGCGGCGGCGGAGGAGGGTCGGAGTGCTCGGAATAAGGCAAGCTCGCTGTCACTGGCGCAGATGCTGGAGGTACCGGCGGCGGCGGAGAGGGAGGGGTGGTACGAGGCGAATTTCATGAAGGAGAAGAAGGCGAAGGTGAAGAAGAAGCCCATTGTTCCTCTGGTCCGAGATTTCCTGTTCTGGAAAAAGGGATCATCTCCTTCTTCTACTCCTTCTTCTTCTTCTTCAGTGCTGAATCCTCTGTTTACGTCTCCTCGTCGTCGGAATTGAACCGGAATTTGTTACAGCAAATTTGGCACCGGGAAGCAAAAACTTATATGGTGGTGGTGTGCAAATTTATTTTTCTTTGTTTTCTTTCTACATTTTATAATGTCTAATGATTTCATTTGGTGAAGGGGTGTTAACTCGTCAGTATTAAAGAAAAAAAATCTAAAAGATTTATATGTCTTCCACATTACAAATTTTGTTTCATACCAATTAATTATGAGTCCGACTCTTGTGAGCAGTCTAAATTTTAAACGGGGTATTTATTCAATTCTAACTATATTCTAGATTTAGCGACCTATCTCTAATAATTTTACATGGACATATCTCTAATAATTTTAAAAGGACCTATCGCTAATATTTTTTCAGGGATTTTTTGTCCAATTTTTCCATCATTTTCCCGCCATCTGCAGCCTAAAAAAACTCAAAAAACCTTAAAAATATTTTAAAGATATAGAAAATTAATATGATCATCAAACTGAAAATTATAAACATCAGCAAAAAATATCAGAACATCAACGAAAAATCATAAAACATCGACTAAAAAATTGTAGCAAAAGTATATTAAAAACAAATAAAATAGCAAAAAATATATTAAAAATCAAATAAAAATCGACAAAAATTTGAAAAACGTCTACTACAACTAACAAAAATCAACTAAAAATCATAAAAATATCAACAAATCTTCGATTATTAATTTTTTTAATAGAAACTATAAAATCAACATCAACCAAAAACAAAAAACAAAAAAACATCAATTCCTATCACCTAAATTTCACCCAGAAAATGAAAAGCGTCAACATAAGAGAACACTACAAAAAATCGACCTATCTCCCCCAAAACTACGAACATCAACTCGAATCACCTAAAACTCACCGAAAAAATGAAAACATCAATATGAGAGAGAAAAATAAAAAAATATCAACCCATATAGTCCAAAAAAAATACAAAAACATAGACTCATATCAACTAAAACTCACCCGGAAAATGAAAAATATCAACATGAGAAAAAAAATCATCAACAAAAAAAATTACGGTACCTCAAGAGTATAAATTATTCACTCAAAAAATCATAAAACGTCAACAAATTGTTTTTGAAAAAAAAACAAATATCACCACATATCACCAAAAAGCTACAAACATCAACTCCTAATACCTGAAGCTCATTCAAAAAATAAAAAAATGTCAGCATCAGAAAAATAACACTACAAACATTAACTCATATTACTAAAACCTCAGCTGGAAAATGAAAAATATTAACATGAGGTTTTTTTTAAAAACTACAAATATCAACCTATATCACCCAAAAGTTACAAACATCAACTCATAACACTTGAACCTCATTCAGAAAACGAAAAATCATCGACACGAGAAAGAAAACACTACAAACATCAACTCTTATAATCTAAAACCTCGGCAGGAAAATGTAAAACATCAAGATAAGAAAATAAAAAAACTGCAAATATCAATCCATATCAACAAAAAAAACTACAAAACATCAACTCATATCAAATAAATCTCACCCGAATAATGAAAAACATCAACATGAGAGAAACAAAGCTACAAACATCAACTAAAAAGTTACAATACCTCAACAGTAAAAACTCTTTTAAAAAAAACACCACTGAACTCATTCCACTTACCTCATAATCAAGAGTACTAACCACGGAATCAAAAATTCACAATTGAACATAAAATTAAAACTCAATAAATATATCATAAAAACATCATCGTTATCAAAATAAAAAACATAAACATCACTGCACCATCTTAAATACCCATCACCACATCATAAAACATCACCATTACACCATAGAAAAACATCACACAGATCATCACACATCATCATCACAAAAACACACAAACATCACACATCGGACACAATATTACACATCATCGACATCTCAGCGATAAAACACAAAAGACTAGAACGCGATATTTTGGCTCCAATGACACCACAGAAGACTGGTCGTCGGAGCAACAATCACACACAACAATAAAATGCACAACAAACACACACTCACCATCGTCTCAGTATACCGAATTCACCGGAGCTCTGTACATCGCAAACAGAGTCAAATTCACCGATGTTGAGCTCTGTGGTGGCGGCGTGTGGAGTTCACATGCCGGAGCGTTCATTTACGACGGAGCGCATGCATCTCACGCGCCTTCTTCTCCAGCGCCTGCTTCTTCCACCGACATCGCGCTCCTCTTCTAATCGCCAATCATTCGCAGTAGCTGTGCTCTGCTTTGGATTCACTGTCGTTGTGCTCCGTCGGATGCGTCGTCGATGCGCTGCCGCTGTGCTCTGCCTAGATGCGCCGCCACGAGAATCGTTGGTCACCGTGGATGCTCCGTCGCGGAATCGTTGTGCACCGTGGATGCGTCGCCGGTGTGCTCAGCCTGGATGCGCCGTCTCCGGAATTGCTATTCGTGTGCGGTGCAGCCACCGCTAATTGGAGGAAAAGCGGTTGAGCGACGAGGAAGACGAACTTGAATCTGATCTGATTTCTAAAAATAAAAGTGATGTATATATAGTTATTATATTTACAAGGTAAGTCCTCCAGTTTTGAAGCAGTTTTTAAAAATAACCACATCCCAAATAAAACTTATTATAATTGCATAATAAACCCTGGCCTAAAGTTTAGGTTGTCTAAACCAATACTTTGTGATTAATTATTACACATAATTATTTTATAATTGTTGTAACTAATTAATGAGATAATTTGATATTTGTTTTTATTTATTTCTACGGGGTTCCTACAAATTTTTAAAAACTTCTAAAATGTAAATGTATAAATAATTATAATTTGACCCTAAATGTTATTGAAATGAGGTTATTCATAATTGGTCTAATTGTTAGTTGGTCTAATGGAAAACTTTCTTATTCCACATAGTTATCATAATATTTAAATTAATCATGTTCCAATTGAAAGACGGTGTTTCCATAAGTTATGAAAATACCAAGTTTTAAACTTCTAATTACAATAGATTAAGATAAAAAAAATTGGGTTGCATTTATCAAGTCATAAATTTATAACTATTGTACATTGTAGTATAAAACTAAAAAAAATTACCTTTCTATAATTATAATTCAATCTCGTCTTTCCATATGCCTATGGAAAGACGATCTTTCCCAAAATTTTGCCTCCAATTAAACCAATTTTATAATATAAAATTTATGATCATGTGGTTATACATTTGTTTTTTTTGTTACTCCCCGTCCTACGAGTTTTACCATGTTTACTTTTTCAAAATCAAAATTAGTAAACTTTGACCATAAATTTAAATTAAATATTTATAATAAAAACATAATGTGAGATATTGTCAGATTCATTTTAACATCTATTTTCTAAATATTAACTTTTCATATGAAATTGTTATATATAACTAAAAATATTGTCGTTCAAACATAATAATTGAAAGCCATAACTAGGTACTCGCGGGACAGGGGCAGTATATCACTAATCTCTCTTCCATACTCCAACATAACTCAGAAGACCAAGTCTCAGAAAAGCCGACGTTCATAAAATTTATGGTACAACTGTTGTGATTTCTAACATATTGTTAGACTAGGTCATTTAGAGGATTAGTTTTAGAGTTCTACTTAACTTCAAACTCTACAATGTAATCTCTATATATTGGTCTTCCTCAATAATATTATTT
Organism: Rubia tinctorum; assembly: GCA_032355605.1. Taxonomy (NCBI): domain Eukaryota; kingdom Viridiplantae; phylum Streptophyta; class Magnoliopsida; order Gentianales; family Rubiaceae; genus Rubia; species Rubia tinctorum. Next base: position 17,617,007 of record JAULKM010000008.1, read on the forward strand.
ATCATAGGAAATACAAACTCTAAACATGGTATCAGAGCATTATACGATTCTGAACCAAATCAAATATTTTTTCCTTTTTTTCTGAAACCCTAATGGTTTCTTATTTCCCAAGCCAAATCTAAGGCGGCTGCCATCTTTGCTTTTCCTTCTTCACTGCATCGGGTTTATTCACCCGTTTTTGTTTTCTTTGCTCTACTACTAGGGCTATTCATCGGCGTAATTATTCAGATCTTGATGCACATGGTTTTCTTGCTGCTCTGCTTGCTCAGTCGGAACCTACAGACTATCGTTCTGCACTTCGTGACCCTTCTTGGGTGGCAGCTATGGATGAGGAAATTGCTGCTCTTCGTAGCCAGCATACCTGGGAGCTAGTACCGCGCCCCTCGGACGTCAACATTGTTGGCTCTAAGTGGGTGTACCGTCTCAAGTATCGTCCTGATGGCAGTATTGACTGACATAAAGCTCGTCTGGTGGCTCAGGGGTTTTCTCAGATTCCGGGCTTTGATTTTGACCACACCTTCAAAGTATCATCCCCTTGTGATTTAGGAAACTTTTCAATGAAGTCCATGGAAATATGAGTCCAAGGATTAGTTGGAATATGCAGAGGTTGTAGCAAACCAACAGGTTGTATATTCTCATGCTTGTTGTTCTGGCATACAGAACAGATCCTTACAAAATGTATGATGTCATCTCTCATATTAGGCCAAAAGAAAAGTGACTCCACTATTTTGATTGTTGATGTTTGTCCTGAATGTCCCCCTAAAGGAGAAGAATGAAGTGATCATAAAATTACTTGTCTGATCTCAGAGGAAGAACCAACATAAATTCTATTCCCTTTCTTTAAAATTCCTCTAATATACTGATACTCAGAATTCCCATTAATTTGACCTTGTAAAGCAGCCTGCAATATGTGATTTTTAGCCACTTCATCATTACTGTAACTATCTTCAATCTGGCTAAACCATGTTGGTTGTGCAGAAGTAATTACCCTCACCTTTATTTCCTGAGTTTTTATCATGTTGTCTTCAAGAACATCCAACTGATCAACTGGTGATTGCTCATGCCACAGATTATCATGCTCATGCAATATATAAGAGGTTATTTATTATCCTGGGTGTAATCTGAGTCCTGGAAAGCCTGAGTATAAATAGAATCTTGAAGTTTGGAATTCATTGAATCCTCCTGCAGTAGATCTTTCTAAATTGAATATCCACTGATATCCTCCACTTCAGATTTTGTTAATTTTTTTACATAATCAGCTATAGAATCATCATACTGTGAGTTATCTCCTTGATATTCTCTAGCAGGTATTCTTGACAATGCATCAACTGCACCATTTTCTCTTCCCTTTTTATATTGTATTTCAATACTAAGACCAAAAAGTTTGGTTGCCCACTTTGTGTTGTAAAGTGTATGCAACTTTTGACTCAGCAAACATCTTAGGGATTGGTTATCAGTTCTTATCACAAAATGTTGACCAACCAGATAATGCCTCCATTTATCTATTGCCATAACTATGGCTAACAACTCATTCTCATAAGTAGAGAGACCTCTATTCCTTGGACAAAAAGATTTTCTAAGATATGATATAGGATGTTGATCTTACATTAACACAGATCTCATACCCACATCACTAGCATCAATTTCAATCACAAATTCCTTATCAAACTCTGGTAACTTTAAAACTGGTGTTGTAGTGATGATATTCTTCAGTTTCTGGAAAACATCAGTTGCTTCCTTAGACCATTTAAATGCATCTTTCTTAAGCAAATCATGTAAAGGCCTACACAATGAACCATAAGATTTAATAAACCTTCTATAGTAACCTCTTAGGCCAAGAAATCTCCTCAATTATTTCAAGTTTCTTGGAATGGGCCACTCTAATATACAGCTAATCTTTTTTGGATCCATCTTTACTCCTGAAGCTGTTATCAAGTGACCTAAATATTCAATCATATGTTGGCCAAAACCACATTTAGTTTCTTTAGCAAACAACTGATGTAGTGTTAAGATATTTAACACCTGCTCCAAATGTATCAAATGTTACTCCAAGGATCTACTATAAACTAGAATATCACCAAAAAAACTAATACAAACTTTCTGAGATAATCCTTGAAAATTGGATTTTGGATTCAATTCATCTTTAAGTCCACTAATGAAGTTAAATATGAAATAAGACTTAGGTAATAGAGGATTCTTACAAATTATTAGAGATCTCAAATCCTCGAAGCTTTCTTGATAGATCTTCACATTATCCCTCTGCTGCAACTTGTTAAACTCTTCTACAATGTCTTTTCCACCGATTCCTTCAAATCTCTTTTGTAACTGCATCTTTAAACTCTTCCCAACTCCATTCATTCTTTGTGAATTTCTCTCCAAGGAACCATATATAGGCCTTGTTCTCCAATTAGATCTCTACTGCTTCCACTTTCTGTGACTCAGGAATCTTGAAGAAACTGAAAAAAATTCACACTTTTTGATCCACTCTCTAGGTTTCTCCCCATTAAACACAGAGGGTTCGATTTTCAGGTGTCGATTACCCAAGATTCTTCACAATTTCTCCCTCCAATTGAAAACACAGTCCTCAATTTTGACATTATCCTCTCTACCATGTCTATTATTTTTATCATAGTTAAAACTACACTTGAAATGAGCTTCTTGAGATTTATCAGTAGCAAAAGGGGATTCAACAAAATGATTAGTTTCAGCTTCATCATTAGGTCTCTTACCAATATTCTTCTGCAGCAGGAAAGCCATCCTTTCTTCAAACTGTTGGAAACGGCGATTCAGCATCTGGTCTAGACGTTCCTCCAATTATTTGCTCATTGCGCTACATTTTTCCTCAATAGCCTCATAAACTTGAACATTCTGTAGATCTAGTTGTGATTTCTGGTTTGTTGTCATCTCTGAAATTCTTTGATGCTGATCTTTCAAGTGATTTTCGATCGTCTTCAACCTAGTGCTCTCCTCCATTTGCCGAGGAAGAACTGTTCTGATACCAATTGTCACATACAGTAAGCTAAACAACTCCAAAAAAGGAATTTCACTAAGTATTTGTCGGATTCAGAATAGAGAAGGGTAGAAACGAGTTTCAGGAAGAGAAAGATTTAGAAGAAAGAAGAAAATTGTCTCTAGAAGATTTTACAGGTGAAAATGGCATGCATTTGCTATCTTCCTAACTGATACTTATAGACTCACAATTGGCTAATTGTAACTAACTCCAACTGAAAATCTATTGAATAACAGCTCCTGAAGCAAAACTTATTGAAACCTGCAATGCCGTTTCTGCTTCCTGGTCCTCACTAACATAGCCAAAGACTAAACTACCTTAGTTCATTTAGACTTTATGAAACTATGATACGATTGATTTTGAATATGAAGCCCAAATTGGGACTTAGAGAATCCACAATGGTAGTGGACATAAGGATCACTTCTTAAGTGCCACATTATGAATTTTGATAAAAACTATGTATGAATAAACTACCAACAATGGTAGTGAACTTTAAGGAGCACTTCTAAGACACTTCTTTTTAATTTTTAATTATAATCAATTATAAATATAAAACAACTCATGTTAAATTGCATTCATTGATTGGTTGTATTTGCACAAAAAAGAGATACCAACTCCTTAAGTAAGGAGCAACTTCGTATTAGGGAGCGATTATTAAAATTCCACAATGGTACTCCTTAAATAAGGAGCGCTCCTTATAGAGAAAAATGAGTTTAATGAAGTACCATTGTGGATGCTCTTAGTTACTCAGATAAGAGATGATATAATCTTCAGAGAGAGAAATATTTCTTAACCCAAACTCCTAATTCGAACGCCAACTACTCAGGGGGCGTTAGGCTGGGGTGAATCAGGAAAGGAAAAGGGAATCTGAGGTCTTGATTCTCTTAGTTACTGTTTGGTTTGTCTTTTTAATCATTTCCTTCCCATTTTTAGTTTTACAATTCTCCCAATTGTGGGTAACGTGATATTCTGTTCATACCCTGGGACTGGGATTCCCTTTCCCTTCTCTTTGCAGCCTTCCACCAGTCTTCCATTTTCCTCTGTTTTCTCAACTCCAATGAATAATAGTTATATTATTTATAATAAATATATGATTTTTTATATAAATACTACTCCCTCCGTCCCATAATAAATGACACCCTTTCTATTTTCGCCTGTCCCACATAAAATGACACCCTTTCATTCTTACCAAAAATGGTAAATAATATGTTGTAAAATTCCCACAATATTCTTTTTTAACTTCAACAACTTTATGGATGACCCTACTACTTTCCCAAAATATCTCTACTTTTTCACAATTATTCTTTGCCGCCTCATCTTGCATAAAATACCTAGCCATATCACATGGTGCCATTTATTATGGGACGGAGGGAGTATTATTTCATAATTATATAATATATAGTAATATTATATTTTAATTTAATTAAATTTACAACAAAAATTAATTTCATGATAAAAATAATATTATAATTTTGCTTTTTGAGTTGTACATGGATGGAATATTAATAAAATTAATATTAATATGAAAAATAAAATAATATTATTTCATAAATATTATTATATTATGGAGGTCAGTCAAATAAATTGAATAATTTACCATTGTCTTACCCAAATGAAAAGGCAATACGTGAAGTTTTAATTGGGCTTAATGCCTTTGATGGAGGTGGTGATATATTGGTGCAATATAGTTTTCGATGTTGAATAAATAATGTTTTATTTATAAAATATAACTATTTTATTAGAATGTGTTTTGATAGATACAATACATTATGTAATATTTTGGATTTGCATTGATTTTATGTTTTTTTAAATAATATCCTCTAGATGTCCACTTTTAAAAGATTTATGTATGTGATTTTTAACATCATTATTAGCACATTTTTATATAAACAGAACTTCATATTTTAAAATCAATTTGTCCCATGTGATATGAAATTTAAACATATGTAAAGATGACAGTATGTAAATAAAAGATTTATGACAAATTATATTACATATTTTTAAATTACATAAAACATATTATTAATAAATAATGGTGAACTACATATTTTATATTAAATATATTTTATATGAACTAGATATGAAAATAATTCATGAAACACTTTTATATTTTTAGCATATTTGATAATGTGAAATAATTTATACTCATGTATGATATTTTATAAATAATGTTCAAAATTAATGTTTGTTTCCCTAGTGTTAACCAAAAAGTAACAAAGGGAATGAGAAAATATTTGATTCTCTTTCCACAATTGAACCAAACAGATTTTAAAAAATAGAAATATTTATTGGGCAAATCTAAATATAGGTATGAAAATTCTAAATGCAGGTAAATTTAATGAAAGATTTACTATGTTACCCTTAAATAGTTTTAATCTTAATCAAGTTTTGATTATGTAATATTAAATAATTAAGGTAATATAATATCAGAAAATCTAAATAGGTAAGAAAATCCTAAATGCAGATAAATTTAATGAAAAAATTACTATATTACCCTTAATTACTTAATTTCAAATGATAAACACTTCATTAAAATTAAAACTGATTAGGTATTATAGTAAATTCTTCATTAACTTTACCTACATTTAGTATTTCCCTACCTGTATTTAGATTTGCCCACCAAGAAATTGCATCAGACGGGGAAGTTGAAAATTTCATGCACTAGATACCATTGTATGCACCAGACCCGAAAAAAGAAATCTAATCTAATTACAATTACAAGTAATATTCACATAATATTGTTATTCTTTAACGCCTGATTATATGATTTCATCACCTTTAGCAGCAAATATACCAAATTCATTTTTACTGAATAACTCAGCAATTCGGCTGGCAAAGGTTTGAGCAGGAGCAGGTTCTTCCAATTTAGCAGGAGAAGGTGTTTTTAAGAAAGACATGCGACGTGAAAGACTAGATACCTCATATGCACATGTTAAATTCCACTCATGCGCCTTCTTAGTAAGTGTAACAGAATCCCTTTGTTTTTGCACCACTATGTACTCAGTAGTGCACACTAAACTTTTATTTCCAAGAATTTGATGATTTGTCTGCTCAGCTTGAAGTTCTGATCTCTGATCTCCTGGATTTTGATCCTCCCAAGATTGTAATATATATGTTCAAACGGTCCCTTGGATAGTGATACTAATTATTCTGAAACTTCCCTAATTCTGTAGTAGATTCCTTTTGTTCTTCTTCTTCTTCTTGACCAAACTTGTGGATATACTTGTGCCTTACAATAGCAGCTTCTAAAGAAGTAATTGCCTTATATAGTTGTGACATTATTTGCTTATAAGTTTCTCTTATCGTGTAGGAAGGAAAGATTGGTATTAATTTAAACATTTGAATTAATGCATTGATGATGACATTTTTAAATTTCCTTTTCTCTCTCTAGCAATCAGAGAATCAAATTTTAATTTCATCAAAATCTCTATTTTAATTGGAGAATCGTATGGAGAATCCATTGGAGCAAAAATTATAGAGAATTTGTTGGAGTTGATCTAACAAAACAAATGCAATGCAAATTTAAGTACCTCATATATATTTGTGGCATCCTAAAAACTAGAATAAAGATAAAGAACATCTTATATAAATCCATACATTTCAGAAATCATAGTAATATAAAGAGGGGCAATTCAACAAGTCGGGTGGAACCAACAACTATGCATCTGCTCCTCTAATCCATAATAATCACTCATCACTGAATCCCGACCATCACTTATGTGAAATTTGTTCGTGTTGAAAGAGAAATAAACAATCGAGTCTCGGTAAAATTTCGAGAAGTAAATTCTGTTCCCGGTTTCAGGTGAGTTGGGTGCCGAGAAACAACTCGATACAGATGATAAAAATAAGTTGCAATTTGCCCTGAACTCCTTTACTTCATCCCAAACCAGGTCGGATTTGTTGAACTTAAAAGCTCTCAGCCATTTCCACTCTTTGCCTAGATAGATAACGAAGAGTTCGTCCCCGCATGCTACCAAGAAATACCGCTCAAACGATGATCTGCTGCAAGGTTCTTCCAGTGTATGGTTTCTCAAAATGAACCAATCATTATCGCCTTTCAATGGAATATATGCTAGATTTCCATCGCCACCCATAATGTATAAAACAAGGTCATCTGTTACAACAATATCGCCATTGGATTGTTGCCCGAACGATTCACACGAACAATCTATTTCCACCTCATACGCCTCCTCGTCCCATTCTCGGCCAGTCTCGTTAGAGTCGGATGCCCGAATGAAATGGAGCGATATGGTAGAACCAAGTGATATTCCCATGATTGTGGGCCTCAGGTTGTCATCCGAAAATTTGAGGAAAAAGAAGAATTGCGAAACACATGCATACATTTTGGGTAAGCAGATTGTAGATTTTGTTATCGGATTGTAGAGCAACAAGCTGATATCATCGACCTTATTATCTTCCACATAGGGAGTAGATATCAACAACCATCCAAATACAGTACTGCAACAAATTCTTGATGCATCTCCCACAGTGTCGGGTGCCCTTATATAGAACTTGTTACGCGAATCTGGATCCACCATACAAAATGAACGTTTGCCATCCTCCCAAGAATTAGGAAACAACAACCATGCTGTCGCACAATAAACTCCGGGTTCTGTTGTATTCCTCCACTCTTTTTCAGAGCATACCTCGCGGAACCACCTATTCGTGGCTCGAAAATTGAGGTAATGTAACGTATCATCCAAATGTGAAGAGATCTTTTTCACAATGTCCGAGGGAAGATCCTCAAATCGATTCTTGTTATGTACCATCAACACCTCGGAATTCTCGCTCTCAACAAATAAGTGGTCTTTTTCGCCATCGAGACAGACCTCCCTGGTTTTCACGAGTGCATCGGGGACCAACATCCAGTATGGTGATCCAAACTCGTTAAGCAAACAAGTATTAAGAGTCTTATGTTGGATGTGGTAAGTGTGTACAAATACCTTGCCCCCCTCCTCCTCCTCATTCATGACCATGTAGACCCGATTCCCTGCCTTGCTCGAATCAGCTGATGCGATCGGGCAAGCCAGACATTGCTTGCCGCTGATGAAAAATGCTGCATTCGGAAAGGAATCTACTGTCTTCCACGACATGTTGGAAAAATCTAATTTGGAGACAAGAATGCTCACTATCTGCTTCCACTCGAGTCCACCAAATGCCACTTCAATTATAAATAGCTCTCCACTGCATGCCACCCAATGCTCCGCGACAGGAGCGTGGTGAGAGGTGCCAACGACAAGATGAAGAGGGACGCTCACATACCGAAGATCACGTCTTATGACGATCCTCTTTGGTTTCACAGTCTCAATCTTGGCCAACACAGGCTTAGAATTACGACTACTCATGAATATATTATCATCATCGCATGCAACCGGGCATTTAAACTTATCAACTATGAATTCTTCTTCTTCCTCTTCCTCTTCTTCTACTTCCTCTTCTTCTTCATCGTCAAGATTCTCTTCTTCTTCTTCTTCTTCATCAAAATTTTCTTCATCATCATCATCATCATCATCTTCGTCGTCGGCGTCGTCGTCTTCTTCTTCTTCTTCCTCTTCTTCTGGGTAGCGCGTGAATGTCCACCCACCATCACATTCATCTCCATTAGAGTTTCTCTCTCGATTAACGTAACATTGCAGAATGCCGAGAGGATGAGGATCGTGCAGGAAGAGTAAAAGCTCGCAGTCGGCATCATCAGGAGACTTGGTCAACAAAACATAGTCGATGCAATGGTGCGACACCTGTTCATCAAAGGGTGGTAGATCCATTGATTGCAGAGTCATAGCATTCCACAGGCGCACTTCACCGGTTTTCTCCAGCGCTAAGAGCAGCCATCCACTGATATTAGTCGGCATCACAACTGACCCATTAGCTTTAGGTTCCGGGATACATCTCGTCAAACCAGTGGATTTTGGGTCGGATACCACGTCGCAAAACACCTGCTTTTCGCCGCCGCCAACGAACACCAGCCACGGATACGGCTTCTCCATCTTCAATATTATTCTTGTTTCAAAACACGATAGTCTTCATGTGATTCCTAAGCCTGTATTTATACACATGATTCCTAATAGCGCAGGGTTTAGGAATCCCAATCCTAAGCAGATTTGGAAATATGAGTCATCTATTTTCAGAACTCTAAAATGCGGATAATTTGGACACATAATTCCTAATAGCCAGGGTTTAGGAATCCCAATCCTAAGCAGATTTGGAACTATTTTTGGAACTCTACAACGCGGATAATTTGGACTTAATGTTTATAGGTTTGGATTCGTCAATTTGCTTCTTGCGCGGAGTACTACGTTGTCCGTAATTTCATATTATATCTGCACATTAAAAAATAGGATTATAAGTTTATAACCCGATTATAAGTTTATGATCCAACTAATGCAACCCTAATAATCTATCTTGATTTCTTCTAATTTACCATTTAAACCTTGTTTTTTTCATATCTTATTTAAATATCGTCTTTTAAAAAATGATTTTTTTAAAATTTAAGTGTAACTGAAATTGTGTAACTTTTGACTTTTCTAAAAATATATATAGTGACATGAGTCTTTCTCAATTAAAAATCAGGGAATATTAGTATCATAAAAATATACCATATCCAACTAGATCCTTTTTATAAACACTTCTAAAATATGTAATCATGAAATTCATGTTAAAGTGTAATTAAATTAATCTGCAAAGTCAAAAGTAAGAAACTAAAATTAAAAAATTCATTTGATAAATGTTTGTTTTAGGTCTGCAACCAATTTGTTTTAAATAATTTTTTTTGGGTTTATTTAATATTTTTAAAAAGACAACAAAATTTTAAAATATTCGTCTCTACTCCCCCGTTTCAACCATTTGTGCACACTTTTTTGATCATTTTTTTCATACCACGTGTGACTACCAATAACTTTAGTTACATATACTAATGGCGTATAAAAAATTAATATTTAGAAAATACATATTGCATAGATACTAATTATATCCAACATGATGACATTAAATCCTATGCACTAATTGAAATTTATGATCAAACGTGATTTCAGAAAGTTGATTGGTGTGCGGAAATGGGGTGATGACGTGGTTTCTACATTCAATGCGGAAACGTGATTTCTACATTCAATTTCATCCACTCATTCTTTTCACCTAAATCCAAGCACCTCTAATGAGTTTGACATTACTGTCTGTTAAAATATAAAAGACTTTATTAATGGTGCATTGATATCACATCAACGACACACCTTATCAATAATGAGGTTTACAAAATATAGTGGTATAACAAACTATAGTCTAACGGGAATAAGATTTTAAGTCTATAAGGAAATTATCATATATAACTAATTTTATAAGGAAACTAATTATATAAGGTAGCTAGCTACCTTCGATAACCTTTCCTACAAAGGAAAAGATTTCTTATTTCCTTATCACCTTCCCTCAAGTTGGAGCATGATGATCAAGAATGTCCAACTTGCGAATAAAATTATGAAATTTCTAATCATTAAAAAAAGCTAAAAAAACTTTCAAGAGCGATGCTGGCTTACCTAAAATCATCGAAACTGGAACTAGGACTAGTTATTGGTGCATATAAGTGACACACACGATCAACGGTATTGTAGGTCGAACGCGGTGGCGTGTGTGCTGCAGACGCGGCTGCGCGTGGGGTACGAGTGGCGCTTGAAAAACACACACGGCGAATTTGGGTAGGCACGGACAGCAAACGTTCACGATAGCTGGAGAAGAAGCTGCGGCGACCGTCGACTACGAAATTGGCATAGAGGCACAGTGGCACGTAAAGTCGGGCAGTGGCGCGTGAACGTCACTCGCCGGCAGATCAGAGTAGTACGGATCGTGGCATCTTTTGAGGTGGTATCGGCGATAAAAAAATAGCAACCAGCAGGGAAGTCGACAGCTGTGGTGGCATGTAGTGTAACATGTGGCTTGACGGCGGTGGCTCTGGTGGAAGACAGTAGCAGATTTATTTAAGGTTCAGGTCTCATAATTTTTATGCTCTAATACCATGTTAAAATATAAAAGACTTTATTAATGGTGCATTGATATCATATCAATGACACATCTCATCAATGATGAGTGTTACAATATATAGGGCTATAACGAACTAAAGTCTAACGGGAATAGTATTCTAAGTTTATAAGGAAATTACCATATATAACTAATTCTATAAGGAAACTAATTCTATAAAGTAATTACCTTCGATAACCTTTCCATACAAGGGAAATGATTTCTTATTTTCTTATCACTATCGAAATCGTCTGAAAACCTAGTGCAACCCCCTCTCTAGTTTTGTTGCACCCCTTCTTCTTCAATTTCCCCCCTTCTTCCCATTAGGGGAGATGGAGAACAACCGTTTATTTTAATTTATGTTTTTGTTATTCAATAAGTGTGAGATTTATTTCACATATTAATTTTGTTCTTCGACTTGTTCGATTAGATTGTTGTGTTCATAATAATAACTCGATTTAGCTGTTCATGTTGATCTATTGTTCTCGATCTGCTTGTTCATATCATGTTTTGTAATTTTGTTTATGGTTTATTTTTGGCCTTTCATTAATTTGGATTCGTCAAATTTATATTTTAAAGGTGTTTACGGTTTAAACAACATTGATCGTAGTTGGATCAAGTGGTGTTACAATTGTAGAAGATCTATGTTCGACGCAGTGATATTGATGCGTGGTACGCTTTTCTCTGCCAAGTGGTCATGATTTTCACGGGAAACAAGTTTATGTTACAGTTTTTATTGGATCTCTGATCTGTAACAATACAGACAATCAGTCTGGTTGACATGTAATTTAGATATTTTTGCAATGTGTTAGTTATTGTTAGATGTTATTTAAATTGGATGTCAATTCCACACATTGTAAATCGCGCTAGACGTTTTTCCAAGCATTTTGGAATGATTATTTTTTCAAAAAAATAATAGTTCAATTATTAGAATCATGGGCTCCAATCATAAAACAAATTGGTACTATGTAGGGGTGACTCGTGATCTTATATATTGAGTAATAATACTGTCAACCACCGATGTGGGACTTTAACATAGCGCTGCTTCTAGATCTCCCATAATGTGCACAATGATAATTCAATGACATACTGGTACATAATTATCATGAGCATCTTGTGTCCACTGTAAGAACCAAGTGAGTTGTATTGAAATTGAACCTCACTGTCGACGATCTCCATATTATCTTGGAATACTCACAATATTGTAGAAAAGGATGACTGTTGTCTTGTTTGACAAGTTAAGGTTCCAGAGTAATTCATCCATGCACTATCTTGTGACATCACCCTCTAATATCTTGTGACTGAATTATCGCAATGAGTTATTCGTATCTAAATTGTTTTCCATCAATGACTTAGCCCGTTTTGCCTCTCCCAAGTGTTGTTGATAATATTTCATGCATGATCCTTGTTCATTCTTCCTTTGGCCCGTTCTCCCATTTGGCGCCCCGCCTCTTTGGGATTCCTTTTGGGATCCTGAAAATACCAAGGTAGTAGATGGGATAACAATTTTGTCTTCCAGGAACTGAATCTGTCTTTAAACCTCTGAATGAGCCATTTACATCCAATCCCTTTCCCATTAATGTTTAGTGTGTTTCTAGCATATTGTTGAGAACCGAGCATATAGATCAATTTTCTTTTACTTCTTTAGTTGTGCATTTGGAGAAGACTACAATATCGCCCGCATACATTACATGGATGATCCTCGGCCCAGTTCTTGGTACCTTCACTCGGAGGTGTGTATTTGTATTTAGTCTGTTCCACACATGCATATATTGTTGGCGTATGGTGAAAAGGTAGGGAGAGGGATAACCATGTCTGAGTCCTTTCTTTGTTTCAAAGAAATGTGATTTTCCTCTATTTAGCAATACATGGCAGGAAATTGTTCTTGCACATGACTTGATTAGGTTGATCATGCTCTGAGTGAAATTCATCATGGCCAATGGTGATGACATAGTAAGGTAAAACCTCTATGGGTTGACATGCCCAACCCCCTTAAGAAGAGCCCAAGACCCAGGATGGGTTTGCAAGGCCCACATGGTAATGAGTCATCGTTGGGCCTCCTTACTAGGAGAAGAAAGGAGTTAGGTTATAGGCCAGGGATATTAGGGTTTTAGGAAAGTGTAAATATAAAGGTATGTCTTCTATTTTAAATATTCTCTCTAATGCCTATTTTGTCTAGCTGTTTCTCCTCCCGAGACTAACTTGATCGTCGGGGAATCTCCCCCTGGATTACTCTGGGGTTTTGTTTTCTTTGTAGATCGCGAACTAGTGGAAGATAGTCTATTAAAGACGGCTATATTGGACTATAGAAGACACTTTTAAAGTGTCGTCTCTGGTACTGACTTTGATCGAGTCCGAATTTCAGTTCCACTTTCGGAACTCATTTCAGATGTTTTTTTTTAAAAAACTGCCAGAAATCGATTTGTTTTCCGGCAGCGAAGCAAAGTCACGATTAGCAACGAATTGACCAAAAACAATGAAATGCACACAGATATTTACAACAGCAACAAAAAAACAAGTCCTGTCAAAAAAATTGGATGGCTGCATCTGAACCGGGTGGAGGAGCGGTGTCTGAACTGGGCTGATGGTGGCGTCTGAACCGGGCAGAGGAGCAAATGAAGGACGAGCAGTGCTCAGCGGGTGAAGGGGGGCTTAGTGGGTGGCCGATTGTGGAGGATCTAGCGGGGCGCGGTGGGAGAGAAATTTACGGTGAAAGGGTGGTCACCGGCGACGCTCACCGGGTGGAGGCAGGCTGAGCAACAGAGGGTGGTGTAGGCGGGGGTACGATGGCGGCATGGTGTAGGGTGGTGGAGGCGGGGGTATGATGGCAGTGGCTGGTGTAGGGTTGTGTAGTCGGGCTTAAGGCGGCGGCGTGTTGGAGAAGTTGGGAGTACGACGATGATTTGCTGGAGACGAGGGAGTTGATCGGTGGTGTTTTGGGAAAATGACTAAGGCAGAGAGAGTATAAGGATGAGGAGTGTTTTGGATATGAAAAATGACTAAGGGGATAAACCCTAATTGGGATCTTGTATATTGGGCCAACAAAAACACCCAATTAAAGGCGGTTCTTCAATAGAACCGCCTTTGATTGATACTGATTAAAGGTTATTTTTCAAGAACCCCCTTTAATCAATTAAAAAGTGACTTTGAACCTTCCGGTATGACCTGGGAGGGAGTTTCGAACTCGGAACCTTCTCTCGGGTCCTATTAGAAGGCAGTTCTTCAGAAAATGGATGGAAGCGCCTAGTGTCTTTAATGAGTCATCCTCCACTAGTGGCGGACTTGCCGGAGGTGATTGAAATTGGGCTTGGATCGTGTCTGTGAAGCATCACCACAAAAACTTCAAAGACACCCGATCGTAGACCTTGCTCATATCCAGTTTGATCGTCACGTACCCTGGACTTCCCTCCTACTTATGCTTTTTCATGAATTCAACTACTTCGTGATGCAAGTCCACAGTCTTTGCAATAGATCTTCTTAGTACAAAATCATTCTGAATTTCGGATAAGACTGGGTCTATGTATTTCTTGATTCTATTCGCAAGCATCTTAGTAATTATTGGACGAAAATTTTACCGCATCAAGAGATGGGATAGACCTTCACATAGAAATGAGACTTTTCCAATTTGATAATGATTGAGTTAAAAGAAATATAAATATTAAAAGAGACGGGGAAATATAATATTTCTTGTTTTTGGACTAATTTGCATTGCCTTCTTTCACATCCAAATTATCAGACAAATTCCATCACTGTTATAAATTAACAAAGCTAATATATGCTAACCTAAAAGTATAGTGAAGATTAACTAATCAACCCACGCACTTCAAAATAATAATAATAATAAGTTTTACCTACTTAAACAAAGTTCAATTAATTTCTTTTCTTTTCTCCAAATAGAAAAGAAGAGGCAAAATAGTTTTTTTTTTTTAATATCAAAGAGTATCAAGAGTGAAGTAATGGACAAGAAAAGGAGGAGCAGAATATATTCAGCTGGACAAAAAAGGCAGTAAAAAGAAAGCAAACGTTTTCTTATGGAAAGTAGTCTCTTTTTTTTTCTTACCATTTCTATTATGATTCTGTACTTTTAGTTGACACTAGACACGACAGCCAAAGGGTCGTGCATACGAAATTGAATAACAATATTTTAGGATAATTATTTTTGTCGATTTCCAAAGAATTCTTGTCTTCATCAATACTCTAAATTTCATCTTTATATGAAGGAGGCCGACCAGTGTGATTCTGAATTCATTCCCCACTTTCTTCACTACTAATGGTTCAGGTGCTATACATTCTTTATTCTCTTCCGCCTTCTCTAGGTCAAACTCTAAAACATTTTCTGCATTTTCTAAATCATTAAAACATTTTTTTAAATCTTTTACCGTTATACTCCATCTGTCTCAATTTAAACTGCATGAAATCTTTTTCATTATCTTCAAAAAAAATATTTGATTGTTAATATGCGTAATTACGTATAATATCGGAAAATAAAAAAATTATATTTAGAAAATACTTATTACGACGAATCCAATAATATTACATACGATAATATTATTGTTTATATATTTATTCAAAGATGTGGTCAAAATTTGAAATTGTTGACTGTCAAATAGTTGGTGTGCAAATTAAGATGGGGCAGAGGGGGTATAATTTGAGTAAAAAGTTTAGATTACCCAGTTCCTTGAAAAGTGTAAATATAACTCTCAATTTTTTAAAAGTGCATATATACCCATGATCGACCAAAATATGCAAACTTATACATACCTGAGTGTCCGATTAGATTAACGAGAATATGAATGGGTACAACTGTCCGCTTAAATAACTTTAGATATAAATACACTTTCAAAAAATTCAAAATTATATTTGCACATACAAAAAAACTGAGAGTCATATAAGCACTTAGCTCCTAAAATTTTATCGAAATTTTATTGAATGATTAGATACGGCCTTCAATTGATGATCGAAGCACATTCTTGCGATTTGTGAAAAAAAACACTCAAATTTTGTATTGAAAAATACAATTTGAACTTTGATAACACAAGATAAAATTCTATGAGTCTCACTATTTGTAAGAATCAGCACAATGAATCACACGCCCAAAACACCAATTCTAACTCATGTTAATTAAAAATTGAAAATCTGTTTCAAAGGAAGAAAATTTAGTTGTTAATTTTTATATAAACTGCAGTGATAAATCTAAAATATAAAATGAATAACAATGATTGTATTATTAATGGCACCAGGAATCCCACTTTATATTTTAACCTAATTAAAATTTATTTATGACAGTTATGATTATTTTTTAAAAAATAAAATTGAATTCAACATCTAAAAGTAAGGTATGATTAAATTTATCGTGCTTAACAACTATAAATGTCTTTATTATTAATTTAATCAGAACTTTTAAAAAGTTAGTTGTTCTCAATACTGAAGTGATTTGATATTTTTATTAATGTCACAGTATTCACTGTGATGTTTCACTATGCATTTCAATAAGGGTATTATTACTTTTAAAAAACTAGACTTGGCTTTCATGGGATAAAGAGAAATAACTAGTCTAATAAATGTCCAAAGGTTTCTTTCTAATATACTTCAATGTAATAATCTTCATACCCCATCTGTGCTCACATAAACTGCAAGTGTACTATTCATTTAGTCAAAATTGACTAGTTTAAATTATAAAATTTTATTGATATTGAAAATTTTGGTTTAACCGATTTAGTTTAACTATTAGATCAATTTCATAATTATAGGGATTTTTCGTGAATCCATTATGCTTCATACACGTCTTAATTAATATTGCATAATCTCCATATTTCCATAAATCAATTGTTACGCAATATTTTGATAATCAAAACCTGATTTATTCTGTATGTTTCAACATGGAACGTTTTTTTTTCAACCTTAGTTCACAAATTGTCAACTCGATAATCAATGAAGTCCACGTGACTTTACAGATATATAAGTAAAGATTATCATGTGGCATAATGTTATATTCGTCTTAATGTGTATTTTCATTATACTACCTCTGTTTCGTTGGATGTGACACCATAGATTTAGGTGATTGGATTTAGGTGAATGAAATATGTGGATGAAATTGAATTTAGAAAGGAAAAAATAAAATAAGTGGATGAAATTGAAGGAACCTTGCTCTAAAAGAAAAATGTGTCAAATTCATAAAAACGACCAAAAAAAGAAAGTGTGTCACATCCAATGAAACAGATGGAGTACTAATTTTTTTATAATATTTAATTATACATAGTTAAAGATATTAATGATCAAACATTTTCGAATCAATTGTCAAAAGTTAAAGTTTGTAACTTATGGTGGAATAGTGTATAATTTCTGTATTTATAAATATGAGTGATATATGCTCCCTCGCTATCTTTTAATTTTCATCGCAAACTTGTTTCAGTGAGAAGATTAAAATAAAGGACAAAAATTAGGTAGATAAGTCAAAATTCCACAAAATAGCTTCAATTATTGTAACAGTACTACTCACTACTAACCTTTGACAAAGTCATTATACCTCCGTTCCATTAGATGTATCACACTAGTTTTAGGCGTTTGGATTTAGGTGAATGAAATGAGTGGATGAAATTGAATTTACAAAGGAAAAAAAGAAGAATGAGTGGATGAAAAATGAAGAAATCTTACCAAAAAAGGAAAGTGTGTCAAATTCCCAAAAACAGCCAAACAAGGAAAGTATGTCACATCCAATAAAACATAGGAAGTAACAATTGTTATAATATACTCCTCCCGTCCCAGTAGAAATGACATGTTTACTTTTTCAAAGTCAAATTTGATAAACTTTGACCATTAATATAAATTAATATACATATAATAAATAT
>JAULKM010000008.1:17644064-17658850 GCA_032355605.1 Rubia tinctorum
AACCGGGTCGAATTACTCTTTAAGGAAAGCGTACGTTAACGCGACTCATATCGATATCCAAGTTTCTTACTGATATAAAATTTTATAAATTTACTCCTTCCCCAAAAGTCAAAACACTAATTATTTCTTCCAACATTCTACATATTCTACTCATATTCTTCAACACGCACTGTCGCACACGGCGGCGGCGATGTTGAGGATGCCGTGAAAGTTTCCGGAGGGCCGGTGGACGTAGACCGTGGCGAAATTGCCGACGCAGCTGCTAAAGAAAAGGGGTTGTATTGTTAGGTTAATTTCGGCGTCCCCTGTTATCTTTCCTCTGAAATTCGGCCTGTAATATGTTCTCTCTTCTACCTTAAACTTATCCATTCTTAATCAACGTGAACAAAACAAAGCAAATTCAAATGTCAATAATATGGTTGCTTGCATTTTTTGATACTATGACGTCTACCCAAGCTAATTGATGGGCCGTTACTTGGTAGTTGGAGATGCTCTTCCTTGTACCCGATACCAGAGAGACAAAGTCTGATACTCCAGTTTGACACACTTTTTAGTTAGTTTTCTCAAGCCACGCTTGACCATAAATTTCATGTAATATATAAGTAGTAATATTATCATGTAAAGTATCGTTGGATTCTTCGTAACATGTACATTCCAAATATTGAAATTTTACATGATATTAACATACGTAGCAAAAGTTATTAATGGTCAAACATGACTTGTGAAAAAGGAGTAAAAAAGTGTGTAAAACACTAATGAACGGAGGGAGTAGAACAATCTGAAGAAAAAAAGAGTTCTATTCACAGAAAATTGGTTAATTCAAGAGAATCACTCTCCACCAGATGATGCCAAAATATGGGAAAGTACCGGCATGGAAAAAAAGTGCAAAATGAACTACCCACCCCTTATAACCGAAAGCTAACAACCTCCTCTATTTCCAAACAAAATCTTTCATCCAAATTGGACGTTTCTTTACTCTTCTATGTCTTGTTTCTCCAAGTTCTATTGGGCTTTGGATTGAAGTGGGCTCTATTTCATCTTTCCCATGAGCCCAACTTGCCATTGTTTCCTTGTCAATTATAAACTCAGTCCACGTATCACTCCCTCCGTCTTAAAAAATGACCTTGTCCTCAAGGTCGACCAAGTTGTAGAGAGCGCAGAACTCGGGTCATTCCTCTCATGTGGCGTCTTCTAGCGGGCTGGCAGACCACTGAACCAACACTTGATGACGTTGCTCTCCGTTGTCAGTCAAAGTGCGAGTGGCGATGTTCGCGGTGGGGGTGAGAACTGGTGCGTTACCCTTGCTAATATCTGGCAGTGGAAAATCCATAGCTAGTTGGTCGCCTTTAAAGGGCTTGAGAAGAGAGATATGGAAGGTCGAGTGGATTCGACTCTCCGGCGGTAGTTAAAGAGTATAAGCTACAGGACCTGCAGTAGCAATAACCGGGATGGGACCAAAATACCTTTTGCAGATCTTAGAGTTGAGACGATGAGCCACTGTAGATTGTCTGTAGGGCTTGAGTTTCACTAACACAAGGTCGCCGACCTTGAAGCTTCCTTCTCGATGCTTGCGATTCGCCACTTGTTGCATTCGGTTTTGACCTTGATGTAGGTTGTCACGGAGGTGGGTGAGTAAAGTTGTTCGCTGTGTTAACAATTCATCCACTGATTGCACCGTGGATGTACCAATGGAATATGACAGAATTTTTGGCGGAAGGCGACCGTAAAGGGCTTGAAAAAAGAGTCATACCTAAGGCCGAATGAAGGCTTGTGTTGTAAAGATACTCTGCCAAAGTCAGAAATGAAGCCCACCTTTTGGGATACTCGGAAGTGAAGGCTCGTAGATACTGCTCAAGACAGCGATTTAGCATCTCTGACAGGTCATCCGTCTCCAGGTGATAAGCCAAACTGGTTTTCAAAGTGGTACCCATGAGCTCAAAAATCTTTCTCCCGAACTTGCTTGTGAAAAGAGGATCACGATCAGAGATGATAGTTCTGGGGGAGCCATGAAGCTTGACTACCATGGAACAGAACAACTCCACTACTTGGGAGGCAGAGTGTTGTGTGGGTAATGGGCCGAAGTGTGCATATTTCTTTAGGCAATCAACGACCACCAATATGACTGTAAATCCCAAAGATGAGGGCAGACCGATGA
This sequence comes from Rubia tinctorum, assembly GCA_032355605.1. Taxonomy (NCBI): domain Eukaryota; kingdom Viridiplantae; phylum Streptophyta; class Magnoliopsida; order Gentianales; family Rubiaceae; genus Rubia; species Rubia tinctorum. The sequence goes on from JAULKM010000008.1 coordinate 17,646,220, forward strand.
GGAAGTCCATGGCGACATCCTCCCAACCCCGTTCTGGGATTTCCAGCGGCTGTAAGAGATCTAGAGGGGGTGATGTTGAGTACTCAACAGTTTGGAAAACAACACATTGCTCCACAAAGTCCGAAACATCCTTTCGAACACCCTTCCAAATAAATTGCACAAAGGCGCGCCAATGTACGATTGATGCCCGCGTGTCTGCCCAGTGGGGTGTCATGGAATTCCCGTATCAAAGGTGTTTTAAGAGTTGAAGAAGCTCCCAAATATAACCTGTTGTGGGGGAAAAGTAGACCATCACGTACAAGGAAGGATGTTACTTCACCGGGCGAGGAATCAAGTTTCAAGAAATGGCATGTATTTCATCACAGCTCCCCTGCTCAGTTTGCAAAGTTCAAGGAATTGGTACGTACCAGCAAAAATCGCTAATTGAATCTAAGTTTTCTGCTGCTTCTCTTGGCACGATAACGCGTTCGCGACATCATTTTCGGCTCCAGTTTTGTACTCAATGGTGAACTCGAATCCCAACAATTTTTGTACATAGTGATGTTGTTCAGGTGTCTGAATAACCTGAGTTAGTAAGCTCCGCAAACTCTTGTGGTCAGTTCTGATGATAAAAGGTCTACCCAGAGATATTGGTGCCATTTTGAGACAGCCTAGACCACCGCCCGTAGCTCCCTTACATAGGTCGAACTACCTAACAATTTTGGTCCTAACTTTTTGCTAAAATAGGCAATTGGGTGACCTCCCTGAATAAGGACGCCACCAACTCCCGAGTTGGAAGCATCAGTTTCAACAACAAATGGCTGTGAGAAATCTGGAAGTCGCAGCACCGGTGTACACATCATAGCCTTATTCAGAGTTTCAAAAGCCCTTGAAGCGTCAGCAGAGAACTCGAAACTTTTACTTTTCAGCAGATCAGTTAAAAGAGTAGCAATAGTAGCATAGTGAGCGACGAAACGACGATAATAACCAGTTAACCTAAGAAAACCCCGAAGTTGTTTGGTATTCATGGGCTGAGGCTACTGCAGCATCGCACTAATTTTGGACATATTGGCGCTAACCCCAGAAGCAGAAACCACATGGCTAAGATAATGAATCGAACGCCAGAAGAACTCACACTTGCTTTCCTTTGCGAAATAAGAGCCTGTTGCTAAACAGTTTAGAACAGTTTCCAGATGACTTTCATGAGTGTGAGAATCCTTACTGTAAATAAGAATGTCATCAAAGAAAACAATGACGAAGCGGCGTAGGAATGGGCGAAATAGATCAGTCATGGTTGCCTGAAAGGTTGAGGGAGGATTTGACAGTCCAAAAGGCATAACAAGGAAATCGTAATGGCCTTCGTGTTTTTGAAATGATGTCTTGTGGATGTCACGCCAATCCATTCATATTTGATGATAGCCAGAGCTCAAATCCAACTTTGAAAATATAGTCACACCGCCCAGTTCATCAAGTAACTTATCAATGATCGGAATAGGGAATCGATATTTGATGGTGATAGCATTGAGAGCTCGATAGTCGACACAAAAATTCCAAGCACCATCCTTCTTTTTAACCAACAACACCGGTGACAAAAACAAGCTTGTACTAGGCCGAATGAAGCCATCAGTCATTATCTCCCTGGCCAATTTTTCCATAACATCTTTCTGAAAGTAGGGTTAACGATATGGTCGTACGTTGATAGGGGTTGAACATGGTTGTAAGGGTATCCGGTGGTCCATTGGCCGAGAATGAGGTAAGTCATGAGGTGGAGTGAATACGTCACGATACTGGACTAATAAGGCATGTGCTGCATCAGGAATCCCAGACGAAATTTGGGTTGTGTCCGTTGTAGAAGGGTTGGATTATGAAAATGGATGAGTTATAGGCAGAATTTCGAACATCGAACTCACAGAATCCTGATGTAGCAATGTGGTCAACTGAGAGTAGGCCAATTTCTTTGAGGGCTGATTTTTACTACCCACTAGTTTCACCTTGAAGCCATTCCACATGAATTCCATAGTTAGTGTTGCATGATCATGCATACAAGGACCCAAAGAGCACAACCACTGATTGCCCAAAACAATATCCAGCCCCCAAATTGGTAGAACGAACAAGTCTACCGGAAATGAATTATCCTATAGCAAAAGAGAGATCCCAGGACGAAAAAGATCACAAACCAAGTGTTGGCCATTACCTATGTGAACTCGGAAACGAGTCGTTGGTTCCGAAGTGAGGCCCAATTTATCAACCAAATCTTCATGTATGAAATTGTTGACTGTCATTGTCGACGAGAACCTCCACACGTTCAGTACCTAGGACTGTATGAATGTGAAAAATACTGGGATTATCCTGTTGTCTCAAAGTGTTCAGGTTGACTTCAAGCTCATCTTCACCCACTAAAACTTTGGGTATAACCTGGTCTGGAATCTCCTCAGCATCCAACAAAGCATCTGTAAACATGAGGAGAGCTCGATTCTTACATCGGTGATTGAAATTGTATTTTTCATCACAAGTGAAACATAGCCCATGCTCCCGCTTTGCCTTAACTTCTGTTGGACTTAACTTCCCCACCTCTACCTGGAACGCCGGCAGGGGTCCGAGATGAATAACGGCGTAAGCTGGTCAGCCAGTCCTCCCGATGTTTTTTCCCAAATAGTTGGGCCTTCAGCATTGCGTCCGACAACAAAGATGGTGGATTCAGTAACAACTCTCGGTGAATCTCGGGTTTCAATCCCAAATCCAAAAATTAAAGAACAATGAATTAGAGATCCCAGTAATACGCAACATGAGCGCTTCAAATTCATATCAAAATTGAGCTACTGTACCTATTTTAGAAATTCGACCCAATGGGTCTTTGTAAACTGACAAACTGAATCGATCCCGGAGATGAGTTAAAAATAGGTCGCAAGTGTTGAGCCCCTCTCCACGTTCCAACCATTGAAACCAAGATTACGCTTCCCTGTTAAGGTGGAAGGAGATGACAGAAAGATGTGTTGGCAGAGGGACGCGGTGGAGATCGAAAAATTTCTCGATCTTGTAAATCCAATCGTCCACCGAAGAGCCATCGAAATGGGGTTTATCAACCCGAAGGGTGCGGAACAGAGGAAGAATATCCAGAGCCAAAGAGTCAACAATCAACTGGTGGGGATGACCAAACAGTGATGGATGATGGACAATCAGCGATAACAGGTCCGCCAAAGGTGCGGAGACGGCTGAAGCGCGATTTGGTCTTGATGGAGAGGAGAGTTGTGAAATCTGAAAAAATACGTATCAAAGTCCATGAGGTGGGACCCATGGTGCATATTTTTCAAGCTCTTTGTGATCACGAGATGCCAAAACCAATGACTGGTGGACGGAGGTGGCGGTGGGAAAGGTGCAAAAAAGAAAGAAAAACGGGAAAGGGAATAAATGGAAAAAACGGGAAGAGGAAGGGGCAGAAAAGAAAAGGAGAAAATGGAAAAGGGAAAAGGTAAAAGGAAAATAGATTAAGGGAAAAAGGGAAAATGTGAAATTACTAATTTACCCTCAAAATTGATGTTTTTGACTAAATTTAACGTTTTGACCAGACGAAAGGACCATGATTTCGCAGTTTTGTTAGGTTAATGGTCAAAAGTGTTAAAAAATAATTGAGGGGCGAAAGGTGAACAATGGTGATAGTTCAGGGGACCCTGAAGTCATTTATCCAAATGTGTATACATCCACAATATTTTAGAAGCAGAAAAAGATGAAAGTTAATCAAAAAAAAAAAGCAACATCAAGTTCATTAGATCTCAACTAGAGAAGAATCAACTCTATAACAGCAAACCCCCAACCCATTTTTTTTGGGTTGGTTAGAAAACCTTCAGGTAAGGTTATACACTACATCGAGACCACCCGAGTCACCCGAGGGTGCTGGTTGCTCTCAGTATTATACATCTTCCCTTTCCTTATCGATTTTTTATAGGGACAATGCGGAAGAATCTTACAAACCAAGAGAGGCAGCACTTGGCCTAGTTTCTATTGGAGAGCCACAAGGATGGGAGGTTGTTGCATTCGAAGAGGTTGGAGGCAGCCGCAATGTTTGACTATTCCATATGCACAGTGAGCACGATCTGGGCTCTAACTCGAGCTCAAATATCGCTGGGAAGACCACTTGATTTGCATCATCGCATGACAGGCACACTCTGCAAAATAAGAAAGAGATCAACCTCGATGATTTGAAAGCAATTTCTGCATTAAAGAGACGCACAATAAGGGGAACAACAAAATCACTGAACATTGGGAAGAGTAGTGTGCAACGGGCAGTGGTCGCAAAGGTGATTAAAAGGTATACAAATAGTATCAAACTAGCTCTCACCGAATACAGTAAGGTATCACGCATGTGGTTCATTTTAGAAAAGATGAATGCAGAACTTTACTTCAGACAATGGACCATGTGATTCACACAGATGAGAAATGGTTCTATTTGAGCCGAGAAATAGTGAGGTACTTGTTGGGCCCGGATGAATCAGAGCCTTATTGCACATGTAAACATAAGTTGCATATTCCTAAGTTAATGTTTATATGTGCAATAAGTGGACCAATATGGGGGGAAGATGATGAACTACTATTTGATGGGAAACTAGGCATATTTCCTCTTGATCAAGACCAAGTAGAAATCAATAACAACAAAAATAGGCCAGATGGGACAGTTGAGAAAGTTCCAGTACCGAAGATCACAAGAGATGTCACAAGAGAAAAGATAATCCAGGAAGTTATACCCGCGATCAAACAAAGGTGGCCAACACACACACACTGGGGAAGTTCATTCACATTCAACAAGATAATACAAAGCCACATATATTCAACCATGATCCAGATGGTTTTAAAATACATCTAGTGAGCCTACCAGCAAACTCGCCCAACTGTAACATCATAGACCTAGGAATTTTCAACTCCATTCAAAGCCTACAACAGGAAGAAGCTTAATATAATATAGAGGATTTAATCGCATATGTGCAATTAGCATACGATAGGGGAGATGCTACTACATTGAATAAGGTATTCATCACACATCAACCGTCAATGATAGAAATACTGAAAGCACGTGGGTCAAACAGGTACAAGTTGCCTCACATGAACAAGGACAGGCACACAAGAGAAGGGACTCTCTCGGGATCTCTACAAGTAAGTGAAGAGGCAATAGATGAAACAATTATTCCTCTAATGCTTGCCCTAGGTTATCATCCATGATTGATCATTTGTAAACATTTTGGGGTTGGTGAAATGGCATATTTTGCAAGTTAGGAACATACCACTTTTGGTGTGAATGGGATGTTCCAAGAGCAACACCTGTTAAATGTTCATTTTGTCAATGGAATTTAACCTTTTAAAAAATGCATTCCTTGTTTTTCATATTATGTACATACGACAAAAGAACACATAACAGCCAGGAAACAATCAGGGAAGATTCTTAATCACTCTCAGGTATGTACAATGAGGAATAAATAAGGAACAATGAGACTCAGGTTTCAACAGGGAGGCAACAACTAGGGAAGGTGCTCAATGAGACTCTGGTTTCAATTGCAGTAAGATTTCAACAGAGAGTCAACAATCAGGTAACATGCACTTAACAACACATAAACATTTCAAACCACAAAATAGAGAGGAAAGACACAGGGAAGATGCACCATAATAGAGAGGCAACAGAAAGCAAACCATGAGAGACATGTATTGTAAAACAGAGTCACATATGTGCTCGTAAGAACTCAACATTAATATTGCTTGTAAAGGTTAGCATGAATTAAACACATATACCATCGAGCCCTACTACAAGCAAGGGCTCTGGCACATAAGCATGCTTGTAGGAATTGAACAATAACATTGCTCTAAAAGGTATGCATGAATGAAACACATAACACGTTAGCGGGGGATCTCGCACATAACACGAAAATGGAACCAACAGGAGATTAATAAGGAGGAACGATATCACCTCATGCGTAGATTAATTTTTTTTTCCAGAACTTGTAATCATTTCAGGGAAGATTATTTTTTTGTTGTTTTTTTGTTCACATCCGCAACACAGTCAACGGTCAGGGAAGCATATGGGTCTTCATATGTAACCACGACACACATAGGTTAGCAATAATGAAGAAACTAGAACTTTAACACCGAACATAGAAAAATCACACAAACCCTAATAATCGAAAAATGGGACTTATTTTTTTGGGGCCACCTTTGGAGAAAATATAGCGGATCTAGGGTTCCGCCGCCTGGCGTCATGCTCCTTCCTCAACCATGGACACAACAAATACAACACGACGTTGCTCAAATAGGAGGTGTCCTCCTGGTCGTTCGGAGCATCAGCGTCTCAGGGGTAGCGAGTTGCTTTGGTGACGAGCCTCAAGACAACATCTCTGGCGACTCTCCGGGTAGGGTTCAGGTTATCCTCCCCCAAACCATGGTCGTCGTATCGCGTATCATCGTGTAGAAGAACATGCAAGTCGGCGTCGGTAGATTTGACACCAACTCACCATAAAAGGCATCAGATTCCACCGGATCTAGGATGGAGGAGCTTTTACAGTGGCCATGGACCTTAGATCCTACGAGGGTGGCGTCATCCCTCCAGGAAGGGGTGGCATTATCCGCCTCCGTCTCGGCGACAAACTCTGATTTACTGTATGTATTGGAAACGTAGCACAAAGAACACCTTTGGCACGATTGACCGGAGGAGGTGGTCTGAGATGACATTAAAACGCTAAAAGAGACACTTGGGAGTAAGGATCTGAGAAGAAAAATTCAAAATCGCTGCGAAAATTAGGGGGAAGATGAACTAGGGTTTCTGATGTTAGAGAGAGAGGAGTGTATGAAAGAAGATGAGAGAGTTGAATGTGAGCAGGGAAGATAAGAGAGTAGAATGTAGAGGCCGCAGATTTCTCAATGCCTAAGGCGCATTAATTGGACAGAGGGTATCGGTGGAAGAGATAAGATCTCTTTAATTTGAATATGAAACGGTTGGAGGATTGTTCCAGAATTAATGAGTTGAACACGGTTTTAATTCCCTAAGTGTATTAGTTTATGGTTTAATTGGGTTAAGTGGATTTCATTTGGGCTGAATTAGGTGAAATTGGATTGGGATGATTGTAAAACATTAAAATTGTTGGGGTTAGTTTAGGGAATTCAGTGTCCATTTTTCCCCCAAAAGATATAAGAAACAAAAAAGAGTGCAGATTTGTGAAAACCCACACGCCTATTTGAGTTTTGGTTTAAAACATTACATATTTAGAGTAAAACATATACAGTACTTATTTGAGTCAGGTGGTTATATCTCTTGCGATACCGTTTCATGGTAAGACTAGTGACTAGATGCAAAATTACTAACATAAGAGTGGTATTTGCACCCACATCCCTCATTCCTCTCCCTACCTTTCTTAAATTCTATTTGGAACTCCATCTCTAATGAACTTCATATATTGCACATTAATCATTGGCCTCGCTACGAGACAGTCTCGCACAAGACTTTATCTTTGAGTTTTGATTATAAACATTACATATTTAGAGTAAAACAAAAATAAATATATGGTATAATGACATAGAGTAAAACATTTCAATTGCATTTACTGCAAAGTATAAATTTCTAAGTTCATGTTATACAGTTTTTTCTAAGACGTTGTCATGATGAAAATCTTTCAAAATCAATTTTACCATATAAATAAGGCAAAGTCTTGGGAAAGACGGTCTTTTCATAAGTTTATGGAAATACAAGGTTTAATTAGAATAATAAAAGGTAAAAGGTCTTAGTTGGAATATTAAAATTTTATTATGCAACATGTAGTAGTTATAAAGTTTATAACTCGATTCATGCAACCCGAAAATTTTATCTTCATTTCTTCAATTTTACACTTTAAATCTTGGGTTTTCCATAACTTATGGAAATACCGTCTTTCAAGAGACGGACTCTATAAATAATTATAATTCGATTTTAAAATTATTAAAATAAAGTTTTTTTTGTAATGGACGTCTACCAGGAGATTTTCCCTTTTCTTAATACGTAGGAATTTACAATAGTGAAGGCCCCTTACTGTTTATCCAAATGGTGAAATCGCCACACATACAATTAATTTCTGAATTTTGGGGCTCATTTGAGTCTTAAAACGTTCTTTGTAATATCTGATCATTGTTTTTTTTCGACAATTCCCCTACAAATTTAAAAATGTGAAAGTCAGGCAAGTATAATAGAATAAAACACAAACTGAGCCTGAATATTTTCCACAAATAGCAGCAGCAGCCATCATCTCACCTACAATTTCTAGCTTTCCGTATCAAAGTATCGATCTTTTCTCTATTAATTTACCTGGTTTTAGCTCTCTTACACTTTGGTAATCTCAGTGAACCGGAAAGATGCAAGCCACAGCTAGTGCAGCGATGTTGAATTCAGGGGCGCACGCATACACATATAACCCCCGCCACCGTGCCCTTGACTTATCCCCCTGCTCCTCCTCCTCCTCCTCCTCTCCTCTCAAGGTTTCTTATCGAATCCTTTTGATTTAATGTTTTTTGTCCCTTAGGGTGTTCTTTTGATTGGGCAGATTGATTTGCAGGCTTCAAATTTCTTGGGAAATAGGGCTTCTTCATTAGCTCGTTCTGTTCGTATTGATTTGCCAAAACGTTCGAGGAAACGAGGTGAACTATGTACGTTTTGCTGGTGTTGTATAAGGGTAGCTAAAGTTTGCAGCTTTTTCATTGGTTGTATTTTGTGGATTGGCGAAATTGCTTTCACTTGGCGATATTGAGCTGTTATTTATAGTTGTTGATACAGAAAATGAAGATTATGTTTGTTTTTATGTTTACATGTAGTGTATTCAAACCAGTGATTTAGATGAGATCGAATGTTGTTTTTATGTCACTATCATGATTGCGTGGTTCGAATTGAGATTGAACTTTACATAGTAATCGGTGCTTCAGATGTGGGAGTCATCAGTATGGAGTTGTAGGAAACTATGTAGCCCAGTGTCTAGTTTTAAGCCACCAGTAAATAGTATTTAAATAATGTGATTTTCTTGCAATCAAGCAGGAATTTTGTTCGGGGCAAGTTCTATCTAATGATAGAAATAGGTAGCCAATTTAAGGATGAGTATTTTAGTGCTCTGATAGCTTTAATGTTTTTCATTGTGATTGATTCTTGTGATATTGCAGGTGTAAGAGCTGTTGCTACTCCAGAATCAGCAGTCGAATTGCCCCTCACTGCAGAAAATGTTGAAAGCGTGCTGGATGAAGTTAGACCATATTTGATTGCAGATGGAGGTAATGTGGCGTTGCATGAAATCGATGGTAATGTTGTAAAGCTGAAGCTACAGGGAGCGTGTGGATCCTGTCCAAGCTCTACTGTGACCATGAAAATGGGCATTGAGCGACGACTCATGGAGAAGATCCCTGAGGTGGTTGCTGTTGAAGCAATACCAGATGAGGAAACCGGTCTTGCATTGACAGATGAAAATATTGAACAGGTACATGTTTTATCTTTGTTATTGCCATGCATATCTGTCTAATCTTATTTTGTAGTATGCCGCTCTTTATTTTGTACCAAGAAGATATTCGTGTAAACTGTTTGTGTTTTCTCTTTTCAGACACTATAGCATGTGTGTTTAGACCTAGATGACATTAACATTACTCTTGAAGAATTCTAGAATTTACATAGAAGGTTCAAGATTGAAATGATGTAAATATGTGAATTGGGTGAACCCCTCATTCCCAAGTTTAATGGGTGAAAACGTAGGATTTTAATACTAGTATTATGCAACCATTGAAATAGTTAATCAATATTCTTCAAAGCTTAAATCACCTAGAATCGATTACACTGTGGCTTTTAATCTCCAAGTTTGAATTTGTAGACAACCTTAACGTCTGTTCCAGATTGTGGAAACATGAGAAAACTTCATGTTGGTGTTGGTCTGTTATTTCCGTTCTCTAGTTGTATTCAGTCTGTAGTACATAGTACTAAGTGGTGTCTGAAGAAATTGCAAAAGTCATTGCTTGTTTTTGTTGATACTGCTTTATTCCTCTGACAGCAGCCGTTGATTGCTGATTACCTTAGATCGGGAAAACTTGGGATAATATGAATTGTTTAAGCAAGGTCTGGGCTTTAAAGAGCAACTACTTGCTTCTTCTTCTTTTTTTGGCTACGCGCTTGATGGAATATGCTCTGAACTTGTGGGTTAGAGTTTTAGACTTTCGAATAGCTTTACATTAGCTTCAGTGCATGAATCTTATTCTAGCACTCTTCAGGTCCTTGAAGAAATAAGACCCTACCTTGTTGGTGCTGCTGGCGGAAGTTTGGAACTAGTTGCCATCGAGGAGCCGATAGTGAAGGTCAGGATAACGGGCCCTGCTGCAAGTGTGATGACTGTTCGGGTTGCAGTAACTCAAAAGCTGCGGGAGAAAATCCCATCCATTGCGGCAGTTCAGCTCTTGCAGTAAAAGGTCCTGCCCATTCAACCGTGTCAACCCGTACACCATCATCATTGGATGTGAATTCGCTACCAGTTTATAGACAATATTTAAGGTATACGGGATAGACTGGTATGGTCCGTGTTCCAGCCTGATGGGGGACTTTTCCTCTATTGTATAGTCCTCAAATATCACTTAGTTTGCTTCGGTAATTGGTGTAAAGATTGTTTTGCGCAACTCATACAGAGATGTGAAAAATGAAGCAATAATCTATTATATTCTTCTCCTGGCAGTTGCTTCTTCCTGCTTCATTGCGGACTCTGCCTTTTTGTTCTTTGCTTGGATGCATTTAGTTCGCAGTTTACTTTTCAGTAAGTGTTAAATAATTCCTTTTAGTGTTTGTAATGGTAGAACCTCTCACCAGGCACAAAGTGTGAGACCGTGAGAGATATTCGGACGTGTAACTTATCCATTGCAATGCTAGATGTAAAAATGTGAATGAATTACGACAGCAAAATGAAAGAAAATTTGTGAACCATATACCCAATCTCGTCAGTTGTTGGGGTTTGCTTGTGGAAAAACTTACTTTATGGTTTTTCAGTCAATTAACCATTAGCTTTTAAAGGCACTTAATCTACACGGACATCTAAAAACAACATTAGATGATCATAATATCACACTACATTATGTGGACCGAATGTAGACTACCATATAATTTAGAAATTGACTACATTTGATTTATAGCCAAAAGGCCTACAAATGGATAGTACATCTAACATCTCAATCTAAAGAAGCAAATTCTATGTGGCTGCCTTCCGCACAAAATGAAGGCCAGTATGCAAGTAAAGTGACGTATAACAATATCATATTCTGAAACAAATCATCGTATCCCATCATCAGCTTAGTGGCAGTACAGCCTGATCACAGAATCATCTCCTGAAGTAAACAACCATGGTTGCCTAGGATGGAATTTGCAGTCCAATACTCCTGCATATCAAGAAGATTTAAGATGAGACGACTAGATTGAAACTAGGCCGTAACACTTGTATATTTTAACCATAAACCTCTATGCGTGCATGATCATATATCTTAATCAACCCGGGATCATAAAAGGTACAGCTAAGGCTCAACCCCATTTTGGGGGTTCAGTTATACAGACATATTTCAAATGCATCCCTTGTTTAACCATTTCAGCCATGATCTTGAGATCTTCTTCTTACCCTTATATGCTGACATATTGATTCTTTATTTCCCACTAGCCTAAAGATATTCTACATGTAGGAGCATGGATACAGTAGAGCTTAGTCAAGATGGAAAAGCAGAATTCAGATTGCAAGTGATTTGGATGAAGTTTCACTCCACCATTAGTTCATTAGAAAACATCCCCCCATTACAAGAGGTCAAGCTGTTGCGCTACCATGCATTAAAAAAGAAATTGCCTGAAGACTTCAAAAGTAATATAAGGCCATCCTAGACCCAGACAGATTTCGATAGTTTAAGACCATCATCCAGCCACAACTACCACTATTATCACCGGGTTGCATATCTTGATAGGCAAAACAATACAACACTACAGCTATTATATTTGAAAGGCATCCATCAGCAATTCAGTGTAGCTAGGGTGGGTTATACAGAAAGTATCAGTTTTGGAGCATCCCTCTCCTCTTAAGCATAATACATTAAGGCTTAAAAACAAAACAAAACAAATTACCTCTTCCATTTGGGCTGGCATGCCCACGAAGAATCTCCAATGGTACAATTAATGGGTTTTGATTCAAATCAGAATATACCATGCCGTGGAAGACATAGGCTGTGCCATCATCGGAACATGACGCAAATAGAGGGTAAGAGCGGTGGAAAGCGACCTTGTTGATGTCCTTTTTATGACAGCTGATAATTCAAAAAATCAGAACAGATTGAGCAGGTCCAAAATTGAGCACAAGACATAAAAGAAGTTTTTCACTAACAATGAATTATTGAAACACCAAAAAAATTGCATACCCGAGAACCCTGTAAGGTTGAGATGACAGGTCCATGTCAAACCAACATAATTTTCCATCTTTGCTGCCAACAATGACATTGTCACCTGCAACAGAGAAATAGTAGCACCGTCAAACAATGGAAACAGAAAAAGGAGGGAAAGAGAAGTATAAAAATCCCTAGGGACAATTTCATACCACCAGGATGAATGGCAATTGAGGAGACTTCACGCACTCCTGTTTCAAGTTTCTTAACAGGCTTTTGCTTT